>JAOUZG010041912.1:3331461-3352677 GCA_026289955.1 Argiope argentata
GATATTTATAAGCCTATCTGTGATATATACAAGCATTTCTGTGATATAAAAAGCGTATCTGTGATATATAAGCATATCTGTGATAATTATAAGCATATCTGTGATATAAATAAGCACATCTGTGATAATTATAAGCATATCTGTGATATTTTTGACTGTGATATTTAAAAGCATATCTGTGATATAAATAAGCACATCTGTGATAATTATAAGCATATCTGTGATATTTTTGACTGTGATATTTAAAAGCTTATCTGTGATAATTATAAACATTTCTGTGATACTTAAAAGCGTAACTGTGATAATTATAAGCCTTTCTGTGTATGTATATAGTTTTTGTTTAGTGTTATTAAGAACTTTAATTATAAAAATATATTAAAAGCCAAAAATAAAAATAATTAAAATATTAAATACTTATAAAATTATGTAATGTACGTTTTTAACGTATTAATTGTAATGTTGGTATGTAATAAATACATATAAAAATTACGAGTGTCTCAATTATTTCTAGTTTGTTTCACTTATTTTTGTTAGAAATATACAAAGAATTTATGTAGAAACAAATTATTCAAATATATCACACTGAAACGTACGTAGATCTTAGCTGCAAGAAAATTACACTAACATTATCATTTTCCAAAATACCATTTTTTTATAAATATATTATGCCGTAAGTCCAATTTCTTATAAATGTGCTTTAAGCTTCAGCATACAATTAATAAAGATGTTAAAATACCGTCATCACTTTTTGTAATACCGCTAGACGTTTAGATGGTTAATTGAGTATATAAAATGATTTTCAATTTCATTTGCAACTTTTTTAAAAAAGTGTGAAATTCATAGATTCCGCTACAACAGTAATTTTAAGCATCAAATTGCTATTTTTCTTAATACCATTTGTTGTTAATTTTCCATAAATCGCTTGATGGCTCTTGAAGATAGCGCATTTATTAAACGTAGAAATGAAACATATATTCTCGGTTTCGCACATAGAATTATGATAGGCAGTTCATGGGAGGAATGCGCATGAATGAAGTCATGAGGGTAATCACACATATATTCTAACGCGCGAAAAAATACTCCATTCGCTTTATCCCAACATCCCTCCTGTGAGTAATATTTTTGAAACCTTTATAATAACACACATAAAAATTATTAAGTACACACAACGATGCAAATACTATTACATATACATACAAACATTAAGAAATTAACGAAACATTTTCCACAGAATATTTTAGCTTTTCTTCACTTACAGATTTTGCAATAAAATCTGCAATCAGTCTTTCTGTTTGAACATATTATTTCTGTTGAACATAATTACATCTTCTTACAAATCTTTCACAAAATGGAAAGTTAAGTTCATATGTCGAAATTTATTTGAAGACCTGGCGCACTTAATTCACTGAATTGCTTCTTGATTATCTGAGTTTACGGTTATAGCCTCATTTATAAATTGATTATAGTTTAATTCAGTTAATAAATTTACATTCCAAATAATGTCTTTACATATTTTAGAAATAGCAAATAACTCCGCTTTATATGTTGTGAGACTGATGCTTTTTTCTTCTTTCCATGAAATTAAGGAATTGCCTAATAGATACACCACCAGAGAATGATTTACCATTTTGTGTCTTCCCGCAACTAGCATAAGAACTTGGATTTTTAAAAAATCAAATTTACTGCCATAAACCATTTATTGATCTTTTGAACACATTAAATATATTAATATTTAGCAAAATTGTAGAGCCTTTTTTCCTGGCCTATAATTAAATTGTGACATATATGTTAGTACAAATGATATATCAGACCACGTTCTATTTGTTAAATATGAAAAATCATTAATTACGATTCACTGCAGTTTGTTTATTAAAGACGACAACTATAAACAGCCGAGGCGTACACACAGCAGCCCACTACTACAGATAGTAGACCACAAGTTGTAATTCGATGGTAATAACTATCACAGCACGCAAAGACGTCACACATAATTAAGCAGGAGAGGGAATCTTCGGAGCTTCGCTCTACAGTCTCTGAAGACGACTTAGTTTCTCCACTGTCCCCTCGCTTTAGCTGTATTCAACTGCCGACTTACTACTAACTGTCTACTCTTCAAAGGACTCGATGCTTCTTTCAGGATACACAAAAAGACTTGGCACACAGCTCAGTTCAGTGGCCCCAGCCAACGCTGGACTCTTACGCCGTTTGCTTCGTTATCTTCTGGAAGACTCGTTACTTGTCTGCGACTCCAACTCCAATTCACTGCAGTTGGAGACTGACATCCTTTTATAGTTCCCAGGAGGTAAACCGAGAAGGTTCGGCATCAATTAGGCGTATCTAGATTCCTATTGAATGAATTGCTAAATTTACTCGAAATTTCCAGCAATATCTATTTTGTCGCCGAATTCGTCGCCAAACTCTGAGGTCACTGACACGGCAATCGATCAACACCCACAGGCTGATCGTAAAATGGCCTTTTCAGTGATTCAACTATCCTTGTTGAGAAGTAACTTTACGGGCTTGTAACATCATTATTAAAAAATGAATAAATCATCTACTTACAAATATACAAAAATAATGTTGACAACAGTTTTAATGAGCACACAACTGTCAGAAACCAGCTACATCAATCCAAATTTTCCTCATTCACCATTTATAGTCATATACCAGATTCTACCGGATTTTAGTGAGCTATAAATAATCTTTCGCAACTTATAAATATAACCAATTAATTTTTCATAACCAGGTGGAGGTAACATATGTGCAGTTTCTTCAATATCATTATATAAATATACAGTTTTAACATCAAAGAAATTAAATAAATTTAATTTAGATGCAACTGCAATTAACAGTCTGAAAGATTCAATACTTACAATTGTGGAATGTGACTAGGAATAATCTTTATTTCTTTTATTTGATTTTATTGATTGAGGGTATGGATCCCTGAGCACTAGAAAGCAGACATATCACTTCTAGCTCACACACGTCACAAACCGTTTTTGAGGAGTGGACTTCATTCATGCACTTCATTTATTCATCCGCAGATCGTAATTTATATCTGGGATAGAGAAAGATTACATCTGATACCCATGCATATTACTCTCGAAATGGAGGACTTTGTGACCATGACAGATTTATCGTCTAACAAACACACACAAACAGTCTTTCCCTAGAAGGTTCGAACTCGCAGCACAGAGGATGCGAATCCAACACTCTACCAACCAGGCTTTCCAGGACTAATAAATACATTAACTATGAATAATTCTCCAAAATATTTTACTAGAGTTGAATTTTTAACTTCAATTGAGCCAACGTAAAATGCGGGAATTTTCTGCACCAGTAGGGGCAACGCAATACAGATTAGAAATTTTTAATGTTTTTTTATTTGAAAGTGCTTCAGAATGTATCCGAAAAATTCGATTAATTAACACTGTTTCATCTTTAATGCATCAAATATTTAGAAAACAAACAGAATAGTTTGAAATAATAAGCCGGAAATGTGTTAAGCCTAATCTCATTGGCGTGGGGGAAACACATACTGAATTCGTTACTAATTTGGTGGAAGGTAAATTGAGGTGTTTTTTTTTTCAGAAAGGTAGTTTTCAATTAATAAATTAAAAATTAATGAATTAATATTTGAAAAAAGCCATATTAACATGAAGTGCCCTTCAATAGAAGTTTTAAAAATTGTACTTGAACTGGAATGGATGAACAAGAAGCATTTTATTAACGATTGGAAAATTGAACAATGTGTGTGTGAGAGAGGGGGAAGCGGAACTAATAGTAAGAATTGAAAAAAGAACGAGGAAGTAAAGCTAAATTTTAGGATATTATTAGTACATTCGTATTCTTGTCACTAAAATTATTCTGACAATTAAGTTTCATCGATTTTAGAAACTGCAAATCAAACTTCATTTGAACAAATTACTAATTTTACAATAAAAATGTTGAAACTAAAATTCGTTGAAAAACTATAAATTTATACCAAAATTATAGAGTTCTGCAGTAGACCCGAGGGAAAGTCTCGACTTGTGAGCTAAGGGTTTGAGTTTCGAGACCCGATTCTAAAGAAGAGCCGTCGTGTAAGAGGCATCTGTTGCATGTTAAATCCATCAGGGCCAAAGGTTCTCCTGCTGATGTGGTGTGGTCTGAAGAGAGGGGGTTGCCAGCTCAGGTGTCCATCCCCGTCATGTTACTGCGGTTCAAAATTACAAGGTCCGTCCCAGAATAGCACCAGTGTAGCAGTAAAATGGGACTTTAATATAACTAAAACTGAACAAATTTAATAGAACCAGAAAACAAGAACAAAAATGTCAATAACAGATGTGGTGAAGTGAATATAAGTGATCCAAGTTTATAATGAAATATTTTAACGGATAAGTGTAGAACGTTTTAAAATCGGACCTGTTCACTCAAAGGAGTTTTCCTAAAAATGCTGGAGGTGAATCATTTTCCACTACATACTATTTTTAAAAAATGTTAAATGGTGAAACTCAACTTCTAAGCTTACTTTATTAATAGCCGCAAGACTGCATTTTTTTTGTGTGTGTGTACTGATTTTCTAAAAGAAGAGGAAATGATCAAACTACACGATTTATTGGTGGCTAGAATAACTGGGGAAAGTTGCTATCTGTTATTCAAGATCATGAACGTTCTGTGTGTTCCCTTTAATTCGTTTATCGCTTAGATAGAATTACTAAAGTGACTCAATTTATGTTCGACTATTGATAAAATAAATCAAGTTATTATAAATAAGGAAAGGAAACGACTTTAATAATTATTCTTAAAAACTATAACTGTAATTCTATTTTTTTAAATTGCGATTATCTTTCACTGCCAGTAACCCATGAAATAACAGGAATGTCCACCAATGGAGATATTTTAAGTTTGGTCGCAATCTCTATGCTAATAGATTCTATAAATAGAATAAAGAATTCGAAAAATAGAATTGTGCATCAGTTGAAGTATAGATCCCTATGACAATTTATTTCTGCTTTAGGAAATGAAGTCATTAAGGAAATTAAAGATTATATTATATTACCCAGATATTTCCCATAAGGATCAACCTTCAATCATTATTAAGTATGCAAATTTTACAAGAGAAAAGATGAGCTATAAATGAGTTATTCATAGGTTTTATTGAAATAACCGATGTAACGGGAGAAAGAGTAGCAAAGACTCTGTTTAAAAAATAAGAGAATTTGATTTAGCTCTTGTACAAAAATGAATTGTAGAGTCACACGGCTATGCTAGCAGCATGGATTCGATTGGATGTGGCAATTTCATGGTGCAAGATAATTTCTTAGGATATTGTGCACCGAAAATTGGAGTGTTATTGAGTTTTTTTATTAAGTTCCATAAGATTCGTCCAAAAATTCAGTAAAACCGTAAACTAAAATATAAATAAATTTAAATTTCACTGAAAATTTTGATTTTTTTTCAATACAGCTGCATGGAAGGGAAATTTAAAGATGTATAGTCTAGAATAATCGCTCTAAACACTCATACAGTTTATAAGCCGTGTTTATCACATTTATTCAATTTATTACATTGTGGTGCCGCTTTCAGCTGAATATATTGAATTTTTTTAAATATTGCTACGTTTATAATGTTTATTTATATCTACAAAAATGCGAGAAATTTTGCAAGAGTATTTAAATGTTTCTTTTAAACAATTATATTGTAACGTTTTGGCCGGGGCTACTGGTGAGTTGGGCCGAATACAAACCAGGTCTCGGAGAAATAAAAATCTATTTATTTTCAGCTATAATACATATATATTTCGCACAAATACACCTTCTTGATTAAATATGTTACGAACACATAGGCAATTAAGTTCAGAGTTCCACTAGGGAAAGGTGGTGTGCCTCAAATAGTAAGGTAGTCTCTCTCGTAGATGAAGACGGAGGGTGGAGTTCTTGAAACTCCCGCAAGATCTGGCCCGAGTTTTGGGATTCTCTGCTTGTCGATTAACCTGCTGGATTTTGTAGAGCGTAAGGTGATGAACTAGCTGGAAGAGCAACTCAGGAGACAGCTGTCCAACTAATTGGAGGTATTCCCAAAGCTCGGATGAGCTTTCACACTTCAGACGAGACGCTGAATGGTTCCAAAAGTTCCGATGAACACGTGGGCTCGGCTACAGGGTGAGGCTGCCTACGTGCATTCCAAATTCTCTCCTGAGAATTTTCCACATAATTCCAAGTTGAATTCTCGCTCCAATCACCAGCTGTTGCTTCGTCAGTTCGCTCCCAACACTTGGCTCCTCTTTTCGGCTTTCTCTGTCTCCCTTTTTATCTCGGTCTCAAAAACCGGCCCTCGGTGGCAAATGACCAATCAGCATTATTCTCAACTTTTTTGATCATCTGACCCAAATTATCTTTCCAATCACGAGAGAGGGGGAAACGGCGTCTAGCAAGGAGACGTCTTGGTTCCGTCTAGTCTGCAATCTTCACCTTTCACAAATTCCTCCGTTATCTGCGGTTGCTTTCCCGTGGGAACACAGTTGGCTATATTCCCACTTGTTATCTATCCGAAAACGTCACAATATACTCATTGGGAAGTCAAAATAGATACAAAAAATGCAATGTAAATACAATATGAACAAATCTGTAATACCTTATAAGAACCTTGGTATAAACACCTATACCTTGATGCAAATAACGATGATATTTCGGCACCACCGCACGAAGGTTACTTATTCAAGGTCGAGGATCACAATTACGGGGATGTGGATTGCCCTAGGACCGAACTCGCAACGTTCTGGTTTTGTATCCGATTAACATAGCCTCTATACAAATGCAATTACTGTTGAAATGCTGATGCTATCTAACCTATAAAGCGTTCACAACATGTCTATTGTATTAAATAAAAAGACAAAAAATTAGAAAGCAAATATAAAAATAAAAGTAACTTCACACGGCTCTTCAAAATAATATGAATTACAAAATATCAAAATTTGAAGTTTAACCTTTTAATTGCGAAATTTACTTTTTAAAGACAAAGGATGAAGGATTATACACGTAGAACAAAATACAAATGATTGCATAGTAAATTTTGAAGGGAAAAAACCATAATAAAATGAAAAATATTAATTAAAAAACAACACGATCGCTCCAAAATGGATTGATGTGCATACACATCGCATGCATTTGACTAATTGAAAATATTTTATTGACGAAACCATCAGGATTAAATTACATACAAAATATTCAATAGAAATGTTATGTTATCAATAATTCCTTATAAACCAGCTCATCACCAAATCCTTAAAAGTATTTAATTTTCAATGAGATGGTTACTTAAAAAAACAAATAATATGTATATATACACTGAAGAGACAAAAGTCATGGGATAGCAATATGCAAATATACAGATGGCAGTAGTATCGCATCGAAAAAGTATAAATGCGCAGTTCGTTTTCCAGAGCTTTCATTTGTGTTCACGTTATTCATGTGAACAGGTTTTTCGTAATTTATGGCGGCACGACGAGAATTAACAGACTTTGAACGTGGAATGTTAGTTGAAGCTAGACGCATGAGTCATTCCATTGCGGATATCGTTAGGGAATTCAACATTCCGAGATCCACAGTATCAATAGTGTGCCGAGAGTATGAAATTTCAGGCATCCCATCCCATCATGGACAGCGCAGTGGGCGACCACCTGCACTTAACGACCGAGACCGCCGACGTCTGTGTAGAATGGTCAATGTTAATAGACACGCAACACTTCGTCAAATAACTGCAGGAATCAATGTGGGACGTGTCCGATAGGACTGTGCGGTGAAATTTGACTTCCTTGGGCTATGACAGCAGAAGACCGACTCGAGTGCCTTTACTGACAGCACGATATCGCCTGCAGCGACTCTCCTGTGCTCGTGAGCATATCGACTGGTCCGTAGACCAGTGGAAAACCGTGGCGTGGTCAGATGAGACACGATTTCAGTTGTTACGAGCTGATGGTAGAATTCGAGTGTGGCGCAGACCTCAAGAAGCTATTTACCCAAACTGCCAGCAAGGCACTGTTCAAGCTGGTGGTGGCTGCATAATGGTGTGGGGGCGTGGGCTGTTTTTACATGGCATGGACTCGGTCCTCTGGTGCAACTGAACCGATCATTGACTGGAAATGGTTATGTTCAGCTGCTTGAGATCACTTGCAGCCATTCATGGACTTCACGTACCCACACAACGATGGGATTTTTATGGATGACAATGCACCATGTCACCGGGCCAGAACTGTTCGCGATTGGTTTGAAGAACATTCTGGACAATTCCAGCGCATGATCTGGCCACCTAGATCGAATCCCATCGAGCATTTATGGGACATCAACGAAAGGTCCGTTCGTGCCCAAGCTCCTGCACCATCCACACTTTCACAATTACGGACGTCTATACAGACAGCATGGCTCAATATTACTACAGAGGACTTCCAACGACTTGTGTACTCCATGACACGTCGAGTTGTTGCACTTCGCCGGGCAAAAGAAGGACCGACACGATATTAACCGTCATCCCATGACTTTTGTCACTTCAGTGTATATATAGATATGAATTAAGTCAATTTCTACGTAGGTCAAAAAAGAAAATTTTTAGTTCAGATAATTTTTATAAACTAATTACAATTAATACAAATATGTATAAAAATCTGGCAGAGTCACATTACTAAGTGGCAAAATACAAAGCGCATTTCCTTGCATTTTTCCATTTTTCATTTCTCGACACGTAGCTCTATCTTAAGCTTTGGTAGGAGAAGTGACCAACAATTACTGACGAAGATTTTAAGGAGAGAAATCGGAATTACTTAAAACTTAACATTTCTTCAATTTTATTTAGTGAGTAAAAAACCTTCATTCTAACTACTAAGCCACAAATGCGAACACACTGTCGAAAATCATTTCGATAAAACGTGTAATTAAAGTAAAAATTTTCAAAAATTTATCAAAGAAATTATTGATTTTTGCAAGAATGGTGCTCGCATTCTTCACCTTCATATGAACAATGCTGGAATCCTCGCATTTTACCGATCGAGCTACTGCCTGTTGATTTCAATTCTCATTACAAATTGCTAAAACTCTATTTAAAGTATTCAAAAACTAATTAAATTTAATGAATGAATTAATATTTGAAGAAAAAAAATGAACATCGAGTGTCATCCACTACAAGTTTTAAAGAAATGCATTTGAAATCGAGTGGATGAAAAAAAGTATTTTATTAACGATTGAAAATTTGAACAAGATATATGATATATATAGAAAGAGAATGTGAACTAATAGTAAGAAGTGAATTGAAAAAAGTTCACAATAATGCGTCGACCAAAAATCAGCAGAAAACAAATCACTTTAAGTTTTCAGTCACAGGATTCAACGGAATTCAGAAAACCTCCGAGCTGTCATTTTGATTATCAACGTGTGACTATTTTGGTTCAAAAATTTGAAAAGTTTCTATATAAAACTTTATCTGCCATTTTTTTTATTTATTTATTTTGCGTTTTGTAGTAAATATCTTTTCGGTTCTCATTTGCACATTTTACAGACAGGCTACTTGTGTATGTATACAATTCAAAAATTGATAGAAATTTATAATAATTCTTTAGACCGAATTTCATTTGTCTAGTTCAGATCATTTTTTTAATCGAACAGACATAATGTCAAAAAAGTTTTTTCGAACTGCGGAGGTCTAAAATGCTAAAATTCGTCCAAAATCTCAAATTGAAATCTGTTGAGTATTACAATATTACCTCTATTCTTCGCCTTAAAATAAAAAAAATAAACAAGAGAAGCATGGCATAAGGATAAAATCTTATTAGGATTTTTTTCTTGTACATAATTTTAATATTTTACTATGCTATACGTATATATACTACCTTGAGAAGAGACATTTGTGGTTCTAGAGGCGGAAGTTACCGACTCTCGACATAAGAAATTGAAATTCTGTTTTTTATTAAAATTATAAGTAAAAGATTACAATTTGTATTATAAACAGTTGACAATTGTTTTTTATTTAAAATTGTTGCGTGATTGAAACAGAATTTTTTAAAAATTATATATTTATAACTATGATGGTACAGTCTTAATTCAAAAATTCTCTAATTACACATCTCTATTAAATCATTTTTTCAGAATTAAACAATAACAGAATATATTTAACGAAAAGCCTTAAATCATTTGTCTTTTATTATTATTATTATTTGTTGTTTTCGGCTATTGATGTTTTGAGCGAAAAAGAATAATATCCCAATTTCGAACTGCCTTAGATTTTGAATAGAATTAGATAAGTTGAACTATATTAACGTTCCATTTTAATGCAACCCTGGAACTATTATGGGACGGACCTTGTACTTTTTATCGCTTTTATCAGATGACGAAGACAACACCTGAGCTGGCTCCCCCATCTCCACACCACACTAATGGGAGGACGTTTGATCTTGCCGGAATTAACATGCAATAGACATGCTTATTCGATGGTTCTTCGATGAAATCGGTCTCGAGCCTGAAACCTTCCGGTTCCGAAACCGGAAGGATTCACCACAAGACTACCCTGGAACACTCGATTTCTTGTTCTTTAACTTAAATTCGAATCGAAAAAGGATTTGTCTAAATAATAGTAACAAAAAAATTAAATTGAAAATCACGAACGCTTTTTTAAATTCGAAATCATTTAAATAATCTTTAAAAAAATTTCCAAATGAAGGAAAAACGAAAAATTATAATTATTTTATTGAGTTAACAAAATGTAAATTTTTTTTCATATTAAAATATATTTGATTATTTTAATATCTAAACAAAACATGTTTCATTATAATTAAATATCTCTTTTCCATTAAATTGTAATATTTCTTCAGATTACTACTCAATAGAAAGTTAAAAAGAAAATAAAAACAACGCAGCTATGAGGTGGAAGTATTGTTTTTAAAAACTATATATATTTTACAATATGAAGTAATTCGGTTAGAGGAAAAATATCCCCAAAACAAAAATTTTAGATAATACCTTTTTGAAAATTTTCTGTAAATTTTGAGATTTGTTTAGATGAAATTTAATATGTGCCCCGATTTTTTCCAAACGTGATAAAATCATGCCAGTCGTTCGAAAATTCAGCTGTTTAAAGTGACTAAAAGAAATGAAAACAAACGGCTTTTATTGTAGAAAAAAATCAGAATAACTACATTAAGAACGAAATCATCCAAAAAAAGTCAATTTTGTGGAGTGTATATTTTTATGCGAAGCATTTCTTTCTTCCTCAATTTTATTTGATATTTTATCCTTACTTTTGACTCAAATTGGGCGTAATTTTATTTAAAGCTGTTTGAAGGATATCTATTTAAAACTGAAGTCTTGTCGAATTTTACTTTTATAAATTTTTATAAGGGAACGAAATACACAATGTTGACGGAAGGATACTTGTATTTAATGTATCTCGTTCGTCAGAATTAAATTACAAAATCTCTTCCTACAGATTTTTCTCTAAAAGATGATCATTTTATTAATAAAATATATTGTAAACATATTCACAGTATTGTTCCCCATTTTATATAATTTTTATAAAAATTTCTTCACGTTATCACAACAGTATCGTCATGTCTGATGTATTATAGGGAAAAATATCAGATATTCCACTCAATTTGAGGATAATCAAATGAGAGTTATTGGCAATTCAAACAAAATAATAGAGTCTCCATTTTTCAGTTATTAATGGGCATTTTCAATAAACTGTATCAAAGTAAAAGAAGGAAATTTAAAAAAAATAAATCGATAAGAGCTTTAAAGTATTTAACTGATGCTTTTGCGGCTTATAAGAACATATTTCACACATGAAATCTGAAATGGATTTATGTTTTATGATAACTTTTTGAATTATAAAGAGGGACGTAGATCGAAGATTAGTATCTATATCAAAGATGAATGATGCAGGAATTAATTTTTAAAAAAATAAGTTGTATGCCTTTTATCACCATATAATATTTGATATCTGCATTATAATAATCGACATTTTGAATGCTGGATAATATTATTAAGTTATTATAACAATATTTTTGGCATTTTATGCTTTTAAATATGAATATGCATTAATGGAAAAAGATACCAAAGTGTTATTAAACAAAATGAAAAACATATTAAACAGAATAGTGATTTTTTTGGGGGGAAACAATTTAATAATAGCGTGGCAATAATCGGTGTGCGGGGTGCCTTGCTTTTTTTAATACTCAATTCATCATCATTGGTTCAGCAAATGTCAAAGACACTGATGGGATAGTATTTTCTTTGACTTGCATGATATTTTTCTTTCTAAATAATGACATAAACGCAGTATACTTTGTTTGCATAACGAACGCCCCTAAAAGAGGGCATGGGGTATTTGTATTTTCGCTCTCCTTTATTGCTATGCCCCTATGTCTAAAAAAAATACTTCAGATTTATATAATGTGTTTTGGGTTAAGATCTCGATCTCTGAGTGAAATGATTTCAAATTCGCAATGCCGTTTCAATGAATTATAAGTTAAATCTGATGTTCGGTAAATTCTTCAGGGTCGAATATTCTATCACAGAGAAAAAGATCCTTCCTTATTACATCCTTCACTGTGATTTGTATTTAAGAACTTTTTGCTATTAATATAAAGGGTAAATGTTTCAAATTCTTTTAATGTTTTCAATTTGGAAGAATAATGTAAATGTAAATACCGCTTTTAAAAATTATTTCTTCTGGGATCCAAATTGTAAGTCATTTGTATGTTATATAATATGGTAGAAATATTGTACAGACTATATCCTCCTAATGTATTTATCCTAAAAAATTTCATTCAACATTTTTTTTTTGTGCTTACATAAATTTAACCAATAATTTTATTTAATAATTTGTAATTAGAAGTAAAACCGGTTGTAATTGAAAACCTTTACTTTAACTTCACGTGCCTGCACAGCACAACATTGGATTGAATTATTAGCACATGGACGAAAAGCATACATGGCGCATTAGAATTGTGATATTTTACTTATTTAAGTTCTATGTTAATTCTTGAAAATGGCCCCAGTAGTATTTAAACAAGAAGTTCATCGTCCTGGACCATATAAACAATCTAATAAACCACATAAAAGTGGCAAAAGCAAAGGAAGAAGACACGATAAAGGTAAATTAATTTGTATTTTCTTTTCGATTTCTTCGTAGCAGTATTTTTAGTTTTCGAATGATTTATTAATCAATATCATACTTTGATTGCTTGTTGTGAATTGTGTTAAAGATATAACTTTGCTTCAGTGTCAATTTGTCTAATACAATTGTTTCTCTCATTAAATTGCTTATTTTCAATAAAGGTAAAACATTTAGCAATTGGAATTAAATTCTTAATTAGAAGCCAACCTATTCGAATATTTGAAATGTTCTTTAAAATTGATATATCATTGCATGTTGAGAATTTAGATTTGTGTTAATTATAAAGAAAAAGACACAAGCATTGGCATTTTACATTGAAATGCTGAGCAGAAGTAATCTGGAATACTAAACATTTCCCTGCCGGAGTTTGGTATTTTTGTTCCTAGACATGGCATGTTTTGAAACATGCTTTTAAGCATATCAGCAGTTTAATTTAATTGGAGACTATAATTATTTTTAATTTTATTGATCAGCTTGTGGCATAACTTATCTCTTTATACTTGACCAGCTTGTCTCTTTATGCTATTACAGAAATTTGTTTTTGACTTTAGGGTATTTTCATATAATATTAATGTTATGTAAAAGATCCTTTTGAGAGATATTAATTTCTACATAATCAAAAATTCAGTTTCACATGAACTTTTTTTTTTTATTTTTGAATGTTTGATAATTTGTATAAGATTTATGAAATGTAATGTTTCATTTTAGGCAAACTTGATGTTAAAGCAGTGACACATCATAAAAGACATGAAATGAATAGAAATGAAAGAAAAAATCAGGTATATTTATTTTATAATACAGTTGATTTTATTACAATTGCAAGTGATTCAATAGAGAAAAATTTTTTTTAAAAAAAATCCTTTTTTAATAATAGTTATTTATTTATTTGTCAGTGGGAAGTATTTTTCAACTTTAACAGCTATGAAATTTGTTTTAAAAGTATTTTTAAAGACAATTGGGAAGGCATTTTGTTACTAGACTGATACAAAGGTAAAAAAATATGATATGTCCGTAGACAAAACTCAAGTGATTGTTTCGAGGTTGGATTTCCTTCTTTTCAATAATGAGGTTTGAATTGGTGTTATGCACATGTACAGTTTGAGGTTTTTGCACATTCATGAATAAATTAAAATTACAATTATAAAACTCCTCTCTTTATTTTGATATTATTTTAATGTATTAAAATCTTTCCCAATAATTGATTTACAAAATGGTATTGTAGCAGTTACATTTATATTCTCTTAAATACTAGATGATGATGTCTGGTTGAGTGTGCATCCCATAATTCATTGCAATTGTGAGTAGAATGAGATGGTGCTGTTCTGTTAAGTTGTGCACATGAATGTCTTGTCCTGTCCTATCTTGTTTTGTTTAGTGTGTGAGTGTGGTTATTAAAAATATGCATCCTGTTGCTTCCTGCATGGATCCTAATATCTACATTCCATCATAGTATTAAACATCTACAGTATTCGTTTACCATTTCTCAAGTTTCCAACACACAGACACTTTCAGGAGATGTCATTTTATACTATGTATATATACTTATTATTAATAATGTGAGAATCAGTTGCCAGAGTAGTTTAAGTAATTTTAAAGTTTCTTGAAGCTGCTAACTTAAAAACTTCAGGGAATTATTTTTAGTTTTTAGAATTTTTTACAACTTATATTTTTTTATTATTTTATTCATAAAGTTAATATTGCAGTAGAAATTGTCATTAATGAATGGCAACTTAAATTATTACTTATATTATTACTTTATTCCTTTGCCAGTTTTCTCTTAATTGTCTTATATTCTTTCACCTGACCAAAATACACAAAATTATGAAGTTTTTGCATTAGTTGCGGAACTGTACATATAAAATAAGCTTGTCAATAACATAACAGTTTTCTACAAGATAGCACTGTAGTTGATTTGAGAACTTGTCTTGTCAAGGTTCAAAACTTTTTGCATTTAAATTAAAAGGAGAATGCTGTAGGAAGCTTGCTTTTAAAATAATAAAAGACTTTCACTTTTTAAGCTTGTAAGTGTTTTTATGTTGCCATAATTTTTCTTTATAACTCCCCCTCCCTTACACACACCTGCATATGGAATAGATAGATAGAGCACTGGAGTCTTTATTGACAGTTTAGTCAGAATGTTCAAATGTGTATTACAAAAGTACATGTACTGATTTTCTCACCCAAAAGTTTAATTTTGTAGCACTTGTAGAATTATATTATTTGTATTTATTTTAAGATCTCATAAAAGAGTATACGAAGCACATTTATTTCATTTTCTTGTGTGTTAATTCGAACACAATATTACAAAGATAACTGGAAAAAAATGTTGGCTTTTCAAAGTAATTTCTACGATTTCATATAAAATTCCGCTACTTTTATTATCTTATTACAAATATTATGCAATGGATTAAAGTATTTATAAAATGCTTTTGTTTATGTAATAATTTTTATAATTGACCTTGTATTATAAAATTTGTTTTAATTAACATGAAGAAATTGAAAATCTCTGTTTACTGATTTGTTTTTATTATTCATAACAGATGCAACAGATCCGTAAAACAAAAAGAGAAGAAGTTCTTAAGCAGAAAAGGAAATTAGGTGGCCTTAAATCTGAGCCAGTACTTGTGGTAATTTTTTTATAGTATCTAAATATACATATAACTAAAGAGGTATTTTATTTGTTATAAAGACCAATGGTAGGAATATATAATTAATGAACAATAAATGAATTTAGCCATGCACTCATTCAATTTAAACTCTTATTTTATCTTATGCATATATTTTGCCTAATAGCATATATTTTATAAGCATACCTGATGTATCATAACACATCTACTAAAATCTGTGGGCAGCAAATTATCAAAATGCATGTAAAAAGTCTGCCTTTGAAAAAAAAATCTTTTAATTATAATTGGTTTAATTATATTTGAATTTATTGTAAGAACAAATAAAATATTAAAAATAGTTAGAGCTATAGATTTAGTATAAAATAATAAAAGAAGGTAACATGAGTATTGTCACTTTTGAAAGTTTACCTTAACAAGGTGCATTTTTCAGACAGTAATACTGGATCAGAAAAAAGGATTATTATTGATTTTTACTTATGCTTGTTTGTTAAATAAAGATTTACAGAGAAAAATTGGACTATTAGAATGCCTATTTATAGTTAACCAATTTTGAAAATTTGACTAATGATGGATTCCACTTTATAGTTAAAATTTAAGTCAATGGATGAATGTATATATGAAAATCAATTTGACATCCATCACATTTTCTATTGCCATATATGAACTTAGAGCTTATTTTTGCCAACTTCAACTTTTATTAATATTATAGATTTTTTTTTCTTGATGTTTCACAATGTTTTATATATATAATTTTATTTTAGATGATATTACCTCTTGATGATTCTGTAAATGCTACAGAATTTTTAGAGAAATTACAATCTTGTGATGAAGATTTAATTGTTACAGAAAGTGCAATGGGTTATTCTCATATAAGGTAAATTTATTTATAAAACTGCAATCTTAATTTTGAGTTTTAAAAGTCAATGCATGTATTTTTAACTATTTATGTTTAGAGAAACACATACAAAAAAAAAATCCACTAATAATTCTTAATTTTGATTATAAAAATCAATATATATAGATATTAACATTTGGAAAATTTTATATCACCTCACATTTCTCAATCAAAACAAAAATGTTTGAACAATTAAATAATTTTTATAATTTAATATAAATACTCAACCAATAGTCTGTTAAAAATGAACATATGCTGATATCTGTTAATTACTTTGCATCATGATTACTGAATAGCCTGATGAACTTGGTGAGCAGGCATCCAGTTATATGTACAGAAGAGTGAGGAACTGTACAATAGGTTCAGTAGTTGAGTATCTTTGTCGTTGCTATTAAGTTGAGGGGTGTATATATACAGTCAACCCAGAAGTTGGTACTGGAGCTCTTAGGTCATGAGATTCCAGACGTGGAATCCATAACTTAGCTATATTCAGTGCTCTCAGGTTCTAATATAGGACAATATAATATAATTGAAGTATTTGTTCATGGAATTGCTCAGTGCATTGTGAAGATGTTCGCAGACATCTGATTTCTATTAAGAGAAATCAGACTATCAGCCATCTTAAGACAAGTTGAGAAGTGTCTGAATCAAAGACGAAATATCCCCCCCACAAACTATTTAAATTTAGAGAAATACACTCAAAAATATACTAGTAATAATTAACCCGTAACTGGGGATGTGTGATCAGTCAGACCACTAAAGATGGACTTGAGGTCACCTCTATTCTAATTTTAGTTCAATTGAATAGATTGACTTTGTTTTCTCATGTTGGGAGATTTTCACTGCACATGCACTTTTTCAGCAGAGGCTTTCTTAAATATTTCTTAGATGACATATGTGAAACTGCTTCTCTCTTTTAAATTTCTGGTTTTGTATGCAAATGTTGCATACAAAACCAGAAATTTTGATCCAGCAAATGGATCTAAAATTTGATTCTCGAAACATTATCCAACCTATTAATACTTGTTATAAAACAAAACTCCAGACACTTTTAAATGAAGCAAAAAGGGATTTTAATGATGAGGATGATTGTACGGAAAAATTGTTTGATTAAAATTTTTATTTGGTTGATTCTGATGCGCATGTTCAAATATAATTAAATTTTCCATTGATAATGTATTTTGAAAAATTTCTAAAATATATTATTATGCCAAGAGAAATATCTACAGAATTCATTGGTTATTTTTTATACATGTAGTTCAAAATGCTTCTTGATACCAGTAAAAAATAAGGTCAATTTTACCCATTTCATATAATTTTTGAATTTTTCCTTATATTGTTTTCTATATGTCTTTGTATACTGGAAAAATAAATATTATTTAAAAAATAATAAGTATTATGTTTTTCCAAGAATATTATTTACTGTAACCTGTAATGTGAGAAGAAAATGAGTGTTCAAATGCAATAACGTTTTTCAATAATAATATACTTTGAAAAATTTGTAAAACATTTATGAATTAAGAAAAATATCTGCAGAATATATCAACAGATTTTTTATACTAATACTTTAATTTTAAAAATTAATTTAAATGCAAAGAAATTGTGGTCTCCTAGACTACACTTCTCTACGTAAGTCCTAAATTTTCACCTACCCTGTTCTACTGTTATCGTTTCAATTTATCATATGATTTATTAAATTATCTGCAACTTAATTACCTTCATGATATCTTTAATATTTTTGGAGAAGATTTCTTAGGATAGTTACTCATGGAATTTTTCTGTCATTTTTCAAAAGTAGTATGAATTTACATATTTTAATCAAATGATACTTTATTCTTTGATGTACGTGATTCTATGAAATACCTGATTTATTTTTTACTTGTTCTTTTTCTACTACTTAATCAGTTTTTTCATCCTGGATGCCCACTGTAGACTAATAAATTTGAATTCTTTATATATTTTTTTGAAATTCCAGTTTAAAATATTAATTTTCTGTTTAACTTTCATATTTTTATTATTTAAGTATGCTTGAAAGAATTGTCTTTTAATGAATCAATTTTCTTTTAGCTGTCTTCGCTTTAAACAGAGGTATACATTTATGATACCTAACAAATTTGATTTACATTCTGTAATGGATGCTTTAAAGGTAACATATTTTTATTTTGTAAATATGTACTTCTTGAGTAGGAAGTTACTTAGAAATATATAAAAACTACTTAGCATTTTTTTCTTTATTTGTTTAGGTCTGTGAAATTTTACTCATGCTACATTCTTCTAATCCTTTGGATGATTATACAGATTCATTACTTTCAATTATCATGGCTCATGCTTTGCCCACAACCATTCATGCTGCTCAGGTATTTTCTTTCTTTTTGTAATACATTGGTTACATATTTATATTTGTGCAATAGTTAGTTTATTGTAAAATGTTATTCAGATTTCCCAATTATTCGATTTGAATATAATATTTATTGAAGAAATATTTTATGTTTGTGTTTCAATGATGCTGTGTTTGTAAACCTATAAATATTTTTTTCAGTAATGTAAAAGTTCCCATCGTTTGTTCCACAGCTTGTTTGACGATATTATGTATATCCACAATTGAAAGTTTATATTTCAATTTCTTTTTAATATGACATTATGAAATATTTCAGTTTGCTTCTTCTAAATCAACCTGTTATACCAATTAGTTTTCATATTAAGAAGAAGTTAACACTAAAAAGTTAAAGCTTTTATTGCAGAATTTATAATAACTAGATTTTAAATAAAAGCTAGAAATTAAAATAATTTCTATAAAATTGATAAGTTTAATGAGTGCTCGAGTGTTAAAGTAAATACCAAAAACACATCAACAATGCTGAATTTTATCTGATTGAGCATTGCAAATAATTTTCTAGGTTTACAAAAAATGTATCCTTATCTATTTATTTATTTGACTATTATCTTCTAATATTCAACTTAAAGAAAATTATTGGGGAGGGATATCTAATCTATAATTATAAGGCTATTTTTTTTAAAAAATAAGTTCTCCTGAAATTTAATTTGTGACAAAATTATTGCTATGAATTTGTAAAAATGCAGAATATACTATATACCGTATATACTTTGTATAATTAATATAAAATTCAAACTAGAAAAAAAAAAGGTTTAAAATATGTTTTCATTCTTAAATATATTGACATTGATTGCGAAATTCGTATTTCTTTATATCTCATTGTCCAACAAGTTTTTAATTTTTAGAAGATGCTATATGTAACTAGTGGTGACTAAATTTAGTTTAATAAATAATATTTTGCCTTATTTGCACAATTTTTCCTTTCACTTAAAAAAAATCTTTTTTGTTATTCTCTACTTTAAAATCTATTAATACATAATTATTTGTTCCAGGAATATTAAGACAATGTTCTTTTGTAGTTTAATGCTTTTTTTTATATGTAAACTATATCTTGGCATATAATTGGCTTACTATTTATGACTGTCGTCATTTCTAGAAATATTTCATCAATGCAAAATACTCATACATCTTTGAACAAATAAACAATTTTGTATTATTTTAAATTTTATGTATTTTTTTCTTTTTAAATATCTGTGAACTGTTGTAGGACTATGATAATTATCATAATTTAATTACATTGATAATGTGGAAGCATTTAAACTATTACACTTGAAGAAAATTATAAAATATTGGACTATTATTTTTTCAGATAACTGATTTTATGTAATAAATGTAAAAGCAATTTATATTTACTCTATTCAACCAGTTAAGTGGTTATTTGCCTCTTTTATTTAATGTTAAGGATCCGATAAGGCTGGAAAATGGCAGTAATAAAAAATTAAGATAATGCTTTAAGAAAGATTGCCTTACATATTTATACTTACTTTCTTGTAGGGTTTGAGCAAATTGAATCCTAAGAAGAAAGCGGAATTTCGGAAGCAAGTGCAAAAAACTCTTGATTCTAAGTATGATAACTTTCTTAATTATCCCATGTAAAGATATAATTTCTTATTAATGCATAAGCATATTTGATATTTTAATTTATTGATTGATTAGCCAATTATAATAATTAACACCATTTCGTAGATGAGATACTTTGTAATTTTGATTTTGTTATTGCAAAAATACTAACTTATTGTCAATCACATGATGTTTTCCTTATTATTTTCATTTGCTGCATCAACTAATAATAGTTAATAAACAAAAGTAAAATACTTATTTATCTATCTCAGATTTCCTGATATTAAACTACATCAAGCTGATACCTCTCAAGAACTTCAGTTATTACTACGCCAAATTGGTAGTCAAAAACAGCGCTCCATTGGATTTAGGGATAATCGACCTCATTTGTTAGTTGAAAATATGCTATTTGAACTAAAAGATTCTGTAAGTATTTCTTTTTTTATCTTGTTGATTCATTTTGATTATACTTATATCTTTTATATGAAATAATTGCCAATATATATTGTTACGAGCGAGCAAAACGCACGCCAAAGGTGAAAACGCTAACCGCGCGTCACGGGATACTCCGCGCCAGCCGGGTTGACTTGGCGAGA
>JAOUZG010041912.1:3357804-3373505 GCA_026289955.1 Argiope argentata
ATATATATATATATATATATATATATATATATATATATATATAATATGGTTTTGTGATGATAATGGGGATATCCACTCTTTTACCTGTTGGAGTTCTACTGAAAGCATTAAATTTCTTTACTAGTTGTCATTTGATTCATGTTTAATCCACTGTGTGTCTTATGTTATCTCTCAAATTTGCATGTACTCCTTCTCTTAAATATGTCTGAATTTGGGGGACAATTTTTAGCACTTGCAATTAATGCCTAGTCTGCAAGTTAAAATGACTTGGTATCTTCCAGTTGAAATGCCAACCAATTCTGGAGTCTTAATAACAATTTTCAGTGTAATTCCTCAAAATTTCTTTAATACTCATGATTTATTCATATGTTATGAATAAGGATAGCAATCCTATCCTCTCATGATTTGTAGTTTGATTCAGTGCTATTTCATCATATGTTGATTTAATATGATTAATTATTATTTTAAATATTTATCAATTAATTTTCCACAAGCCTTTAACAACCAATTTTTATTTAAAAAAAATAAAATAAAATAATATTATCCATAGAACAAATTAATACATTTTTCATTTCTTTATTTAAATCTGTTATCATTTCACTGTGTCACGTCATAAATAAAAATAATATTCCTGCATTGGAAGCTTACATTTAAAACATTATTTTTCAGCCTGGTGAATATGTTACTGTACATATTGCTGATGTGCCACAATCAATATATGGTAATATTTTTTTATATTATATTATTTGTTGTAAATTCAAGATAATTTGCATTAGTTTTGAAATATATAAAATTAAATGTTAAACAAGGGTTTAGAGGCAAGAATATATATTTATTTATATACTTACACAATTAAAACTTCAATAAAGCAACTCTTAAATTTTAATTTTCTGCAATATTTTAAAAATAGAATTATTATTAATTCTATTCACCTTGCAGTAAACTATAAATTTAAAAATGAGATAAATAATTACTTTTTTTATGATTATTACTTATGTTCTATAACTTAAATCTTGTTCTTCATTATGTTAACTATCTTTATAAATACTGTTCTAAAATGTCTGCACTCCTATAATAGGTAACTAAACCACTTAAAAAAACCACACTAAACCACTTTATTAAAAAAAATTAGAAATATCAGTTTGCTTTGTAATTATTTATAAAAGTAAAAGGATCAGTACTATATTGTTCATTCATTGCCTTCCTGGAAATATTTTAATTGTAAAATTTATTTCATTTTATAGAAAATTTCGAGTTATAATCTTTAAAAGTATTATTTTATATTTAAAACATATACTGGCATGCTATTCATTTGCCTTGTAACACGATATTTTATTTTTTAAAAAGAGCATAGTGGTAATTGAAATATCTAATTATTTGAATAAATTAAGGAGAAGTTAATTGATCTAACTCTAAACTTATGTTTCGTGCTTGATGTAATTGTTTTTTTTTATGTTATCAGTTTTTATTTATTTATTCTTACTGATTGAGCATTAATATTGCATTTATATGGAAATAGTACTCACATTTTTTTCTTTCCTTTTTAGACAATGCAAAGACAGAAAAATCAGTAATGATAGTTTATGGACTTCTTCCTCACGAACAAAAAATGTCAGTTGTAAATGCATTGATTCGAAAACATCCATCTTGTAAAGTACCAATCAAATCTAAAGATACTTTGATATTTCATGTTGGATTTCGAAGATTCACCTGTAAGCCTATATTTTCTGAACATAAGGCAGGCAATAAATTCAAGGTGAGTAGTATATAATGGTAGAAGAAAATATAAACTTTAAAAAAATGATTGCACCAAGTTTATTAAAATAACTTTATAGCAATTAAATCTAAAAATTATAATTACTGCATAACAAAAATATGCTAATATTAGTTTGTTAAATTTGATGAAAGTACTTTTTGGAAATCCTTATAGATGCCCCTTTGTAGAATCCCTATGAAGTCAAGCATATATTCGATTGAGCAAGAGTTAGGTTTCATTCTTCTGTCTGAGTGTCCATAGTAGCGTAATAAGATCTACCATAGTTATTGAGGGAAAGCAAATAAATCTGCCTTCCAATTATTTCTCTTTAAGTATAAATTGGCAAGAAATCTGACATTGCCATCTCTAACCAGATTGTTGATATGATAGAATATTTAAAATATTCTTGCTGACTCCAAATATTCGTCCATGAATGGTATTATTAGTCTTCTCATATATAACATTGCATTAAGAATTGTTAAAGAAGTTTGAAATGTCTTCTTAAGTTACACCTGAAGCTGACATGAAATAATTGCATTGAAAAGTTTGTCTTTCTTAACAATGACAAACCACTGCTAACACATGCCTTTCTAAAAACATGGTTAACTACATTTTATTTAGAAATTGGATTACTTATTTGTTTGTACCTTTGAAAATGACTTTGACAATGCTTAAAAGTAAGTGTAAAACTTCCTACTAAATGTTGAGATGAAAAGTTAAAGGTATTTGCTTCCTGCTTATCCAGAACTTTATAGCAGCTCAATTTTAACCATACATTGCAGTTATAAATGGCTATTCTCTTAATTTGTCAATGTCGCTTGCAACTATTTGCTCAAAACTTACCACACACTAATATTTTTGCTGTCATAAAATTATCAAATGTATAGATATGCATTGTTTTTAGTCATTCTTTTATCAAAACAAAATGTATCTCCTTTTATAATACTACTATCCCAATTTGTTCTAACTCAACTGCACTAATATTGCTTCTGTTGCCCCCAGTCAATACTCATATAATTTTTAGTGCAAATTTTATATAATTGCATATTTATTTCAGGATAGGGCATTTATGTAAATGACTAATGCAAAAACCCCAATTAATGCTTCAGAAAGGAAAGAAGTATTTATCGTAAAGCCCCCAATAATATGCTTTTTTATTTGATTTTTTTCTGCCATAATATTTTTTTTAAATGTTTCAATCTATTTTAGGACTATTTAAAATCTTATAAATAACTTTTAGTATTATATATATTGAGTCAACTAAAGCAAAATCCGTAGAAGTGCAATGTTTAACAAGTTTTTTTAAAATGAAAAAATGGTTAATGAAAAAATGTTTTAAGTTACAAAAAAAATTAAATACCAGTTTTGATAAGAGGAAAACTAATTGTCGAAATTAAACTTCTAACCTTTAGTTGAACTCTTATTAATAAAATTAATTTGATATTTTAAAAAGGTTTTATAATTAATACTGATTTTTTTAAATAGTAATAGTAGTTCAAAAGGACTCTGTAAATTATTATAACTAGAAATTGTTGAATAGCGACAAAATAATGCATTTCTTACTTTATACTTTTGTGAATTATCTACATTATAATTTCTCTGATTATATGGAAATGTTTTTCTTTTTTAGCTTGAGCGGTTCTTGCCATCAGATAATGCTGTAGTAGCTTCTTTCTATGCTCCTATAACTTTTCCTCCTGCTTCAGTTATAGTTTTTAGGCAGAGACCAAATGGTAATTTTTATTTGCATACATGTTAAAAACTTTTTTAAAAAGAAGATTACATATCAACTGAATAATTATTTTAATATATACAATTGTGCATATTTGTTATAATAATTAAAATCAGTGAGAGTGTTGACTGGTGTTCAAATATTTCAAAACTTTATTATAATTATGGCAGATGTGTTGCTAAAAGAAAAGACTTTTGAAATTAACTTCATGAGAGTCTGATGAGAATTTCTTGGAAAGAATATTGTATGCATTTGTGATTTTTATCTAATAATGCCATAGTGATCATGGCAAAAGTCAGTAATTTTTTAGGGTACATGTTGTAATTAAGAAGAAAAGGGAAATTTAGATCAGGAAATAAAATAACATGGATTAATTTAATATAAAAAATAGAAAAGTAATTTGGATTATATATGTATGTTATAATTGAAACATATATAGACCTTCCATTTAGTACTAATGAACTAAGCCACTATAATGTACTTAAAGCAGCAGTAAACTATTAATGTATATATATCTCCCAGTGTAGGGACAAATTCAAGTTTGTTAGGTTATTGTTGTTAGCAATACTGCATTTAATGTAACTGCAACTGTTGGAGATTAAGAATCACTAAACTCAATCATGTAATTATTCCTTTTCTCATATGAGAAATAATAGAAAATGACACTAAGTATTTGTAAATTTTAATTTGATATTGATACATCATGAACTCATTTCTAAATTATTATTTTAAATAAAAGAAAAATAAAAAATAATCATCTATCATGTAAATTAAAAATATAAAAGTTGACCCCTTTTTACTTTTAAGCTTGACAAAGTTTTGTACATTATATTAAGTATTAATCTTTAACAAACTGCAACTATATGTGAACTCTGTTATAGCTTTTGAAGTATGAAAATGATAAATTACAATATGTTTGCCCTTATGGCCAGAGCTTTGATTAAAAAAATTATTTAAAAGGAGAGGGGTTCCTCCCTGCCTTTTCTATAAGTAATTAGGCAGGGCATTTTTATGAAATGTAAGTCAGATATATATTGGGTGGCAAGTTTTGTGAATAGATTATATTTCAATAGTAAAGAATTTAGTTTTATTTCAAAGAAATTATTTTTAAAAAATCATTCCTTGTGATATAGCAGGAAAATGTAATGTCATTACTTGTATTATTGCTGATTAATTTTACACTGATGTATCGCTAATAAAATGCTTATTGGTTTTTAGGCTCACACGAGTTAGTAGCTACAGGTTCTCTACTTGATGTTGATCCAAACAGAATTGTTGTAAAGCGCATTATACTTAGTGGCCACCCATTCAGGATCTTTAAGAGATCAGCAGTAGTAAGGTTTATGTTCTTCAACAGAGGTAAATGCTGCTTACCTAGAATATTTTCATTCACTATTTCCATATTCATATTACAATTTTTTTTTTAATTTTTTTTCTTTAAATTTTAGAGGACATCAATTATTTTAAAAGCATTGAACTACGTACAAAATATGCAAGACAAGGTCATATTCGTGAAGCATTAGGTAAGATATTTTAAGTATGGTAGCTATTTTTTTAAAAAAAATTTCTTAAGAGTTCTTTAATTCTGTATTTTTTATCCTTTTAGGTTCACATGGCCATATGAAGTGTGTGTTCGATAAACAACTTCAATCCCAAGATGTTGTGCTAATGCATCTTTATAAAAGGGTATACCCTAAATGGACTTATGACAACTATGTTCCAACTCCAATACACACAGTTTCTCCACTAAAGATAACACCTGTTGAAACTGTTATGGATACTACAAGCTAAATAAATAAATATTTATTTTATAATCTGTTTAAAGTATTTTTTAATCTCTACAGAAGGAGATACAATTAATGGGAAATAATTTTAGTGTAACATATATAAATGTATATTGATAAGAGAATCTTAAATATGTGCTGAGTACAATGTATTTGAAACAAAATATATCTAACAATTATTCATATATGTATAATAAAACACCGCAATTTACTCAAAATATAAGTGCATATAAACTACTTTACTGAAATTTACATTTTAAAAAATTTAACAAGTATACTATGTAGGAGAGAAAGGAAAAAATCAGTTCTACTATTATATTTTGTATATTTATTAAAAAAAGAATAATTGTTTTGTTATCACCTCACACCAGAAGGTGCTCTTCTAAAAATATTGAAATGTTCCATGTACTGCTGCACTGTATCAATGGGAGAATAAATTTCATTCATTTTTCCTTGTAAATACTGTGATGGGCATTGGACACTATTTCCCATGAAACCCTGTAGAAGTTCTCTCATTAAGTCCCAACAACTTAGTGGAATAACACATGGTGTATATTCTACCTAAAAGAGGAGAGAAAAATATTGTTTCAGAGTGGAACTAAATAACCAGTACATTTTTATTAACCTGATAACTAAAACCAAATTAAATTATTCATGTATTTTTTTATCCAACCTTTAAACATTACTCACTGAAAATTGCTACATTTGGTAGCTTTCAGAATTTACCACTTTTTAAATTGGTGTACATAACAGTGGTTTTTAGGGCTAACATATAGTACGAAATAACTTATACAAGACATTAAATATAGCAAGCAATTATTTTTTTATCAAAATAAGTAATTGATTAACATTCTAATTAATGAGATATCTGAGTGTTAATTGATAACCTTAGTAAAAATGGAGTACAATCTAATTTATTGAAATATTTATAAAATGCAATGTCAGGATTTTAAAAACATGGTTAAAATGTTATTTCCCCATGCATCAAAGCCAAATGATATTTTTATAAAATTATTTCATTATATTTAATTAAAAATTACATTTGTACTATAAACAAGATGCATAATGTCATGAAAGTTACTTAAATTTGAAATGAATTTTTATAAACATCTAAAATTGCTTAGTTTTAGGGAGTGGATCAATTTTCTTGAGAAATGCAATAAAATTCTTTTTCTATGTCCCTAACATAATCACAGAAATTTTTATCAAATTTATAAAGAATACAACATGTATCAAAAAAGGAAATTTTTTAACATAGTGCTTTTCTATATTAATGTTGTCATTTTCAAAAATGATATACCCTCTAAATAAGCAAGTAAGTAGCTAATTTTAAAAATACATTTTATTATACATCCTATTGAAACTGACTTACTGCAAACGCATGCATACACCATTTCTAGAAAGTTATCTTTTTATGAAGGGGGGGGAGGGTATCAAATAATAATAACTTTTTTTATTTTACAATCAAACATAATGTGTAAACAGAGAAACATTAAAATTTGTATGCATATATATAAATTTTTCAATAAAAAGTTTGCATTATTATAAAACAGAAAACACAATATTTAGAAGAAGAAAAAAACTTGGATCATACATGAATATTGTAACTAATTTTTCGAGAAATTTCTTGCTATGCATCCTGATAAATTATACACTAATTAAATTGGAGGATATTAATTACTTTTTATTTTATGCTGTTCATTGAAAGAAATGAGCACTTACTTCAACTAATATTCCTCGAAAACTGGGTCCAATAGAAACACTTCCAATTTTTATAACAAAATCTTGTACTTCATAACGAGGACCTTTAGATTCAATTTTTATGGCCTTTTTTGGTATATATATCCCAGCCATTTTGGCCATAAGCATGTCAAAATGTGAATCGGCCATTAAACAAGTACCTGTATCCAGCAGAGCAAAACCTGTTGCAGGATGTTCACTGTTATGTATTATATTTACTGCTCTGTTTGGACCTGTAGAAAATAATTAGGATTACTATAAGTCAGAAATTGTAAATTTAAAATGAAAACTTTGAGATGAAAATTAAATACAAACTGATATGAGGAGCAGCATAATAAGTTTCACATTCCACACAAAATGTGCCTGTTTTGATTGCCCCAATAGTTTCCAATCTTTTTTGAAGTATTTCTGCAGCCTGCTGCCCACTTTTACCTTCAGGAATGGGAAACTGGTGAATGCTATAAAATATATGGATATGTTAAAAGTATACATTATATTAAAATATGATTTTATGATAAATGTTACATATTAGAAAAAAAGCATTAATAATATCCTTAAAAAATGTAACATTAATTTAATACACTACTCTTAGCCCTAGATATCACTACTGAAAATAAGAAATGCTTTATATCACTATTGATTTATCAGTGGGTTTGTCTATTGCAATTGCCATAAAAAATAACATTTTAATATACCAAGGGTATTGAATTTTTACAGTGACAAGCTGTATAATTCTGACTATACTTGGCTATTTAGCTCATTACATATTTTAAAAAAATAAGCAATAACAACAAGGAAAAAGACACTAGCAACAAGTTTATTTATAAATGATAACTTCCATCTTTCTCCAGTAACTAACATTGCTTTTTAGTGAACTATATCATCCAAGTTTCAAATTTTACAAAATTATTTAAATGTATTAATGTCATGAATACAATTTGGTTTTAATGGCAACCAAAAAGCAACAAGAAACAACTTCATCAAATTATAAAAATGCATAAAGTGTTTAAAACAATGCTATGTATTTTACCAAATCAGCGATTTTTTTGGGGGGGGGGGCAGTTTTCAAGTTTCTGTTTAACCAATAAGTACCATGACTCATTTACACTAATTTCATCAGGCAATTAAACAAATACAGAAAATATATTATCTACCTTTATATAAAATAGCAATTAAAATATTATATAACTCTAATTTTAAATGGATAAAATTTCCTACTTATTGTCATCTATATTAAATGGAAAAACAAATCTACATATAGCAATTACATTTCAATTCTAAAATGAAAAATATTTTTATCAATTCTACTAAATGCATTCTAGAATTTTATTGAAGTAAAGAACAAATGAATTTTTAATGAAATTGAGATAATTATTCAAAAATAATGCTCTTGTACTATATTTTTTCATGTCTAAATAATCCTTGAAACAAAATTGATATTACATACTGCTACCCTTCTTAAATTTATCATAGAGAAAATTAAATGGAGATAAAAAATATATTACTCTGAATATTTAATACTACAATATTATAAAATAGCAAAAAGCATTGAATCATCTTCTCTAATCAAAAGAAGTGTTTATGTGCAAGTATTTAAGCAATCTTAATGCACATACAGCTATGTAATTTGCATGATAAATACAACACTAATCCTGAACTTTAAAATTTAATACAAAACAATTTTTTACTCAATGTTTTTTTTTTTTTTTTGTATGACTTTTCTACATATTTGCATATAACATTGTTTCTGATGATAGTAGAAAAAAATCTTGCACTATTAAACAAGTCCAGCAACTATTATACTAAAGAAATCTGTTCACTCATCAAAACAGTTCTGTAATAATGTATATGTGTATATATATAATGCAAACACACATATGCACAGAAATCATTTTCTTATTACACAATGTTGATTGACAATAGTCAAATGTAAAAACTAACATTTCAAAATGTTTCATGACTTTTAGAACACATTTAGCTTTGCTAATTAATTTAATTAGTTAAGTTTATTCAACATGTATACATATCATTTCATTTTATCATGGTCAATGTGTAATATTTATCTAATACAGATGAAATCTGCTTATTATAATTTTTTTTTAAATTTACTATGCAAAACTATTTATATTGTATTCAGTGTATATGTGGATCATTAAAAAAGAGTATTTTAAAAATTAAATTCTGCAATTAACAGGTAAAAGCTACAGTAAAATATTATTAGAAACAGTAAAGATAATATTCATTGAAAGTTCCATTTGCACAGAGGGAAGTCAATATAGAAGAAAATAAAAGCATGAGTCAAACAAACTAATCAAACATGAAAATAAGTTTAATCATTAACATATGAAAATTGTTCTCATTTACCAATGGAAATTAATGAGAATATCTTCCAAAGCTAGTTATACAGAAAAATTGTTTCTGTTTTATACCAAAATTTAAGATTTTACTTTAAAAAAAATTAATTTTATTTTAAGTAAAGCTTTAAATTGCAAAAGATAATTTGTAAAAGTTAGTTTTTAATGTCATGAAATTTACACTCATCCAACTAAAGAAACAATTATGTGCTTTTGTTTATGTTATAATTAGGATTTTAAAATTGCTAGGATTTTAATTAGGATTTTAAAATTAATTAATTAGGATTTTAAAATTGCTTACTTTGGACTTGAATTCTGAGGTAGAATTTTTACTTCTTCCTTTTGTTTGTAATATACAATTTATTTGAACTACTTTATTTTGAATTATACGTATTTTATCTTATAAAAAGAACAAACGAATTTTTAAAAATATGATTCAACATTAATATTTAACATTCTAAAAAGTCAATCTAAATGCTGGTTGCCAAAAATGGCTAGAAATATTTAAAATTTAATTATATATCTGAAACATTTTAAAATTAAAAAAAAAAGATTTTTAAAATTTGATATTCTATTTTCATAACATTTATCAAGTTTTTTAAAAATATTTATTCTGACTTTTTTTTTTTTTGAATCAAAGACAAAACACATAAAAAATATGGTATGATAAAGAAATGTGGAAAATCAATATAGATAAAATTCATCAAATGATCCTTATATTTTAGTATCTCAAAGCAGCATCTAATAATAATAAATATATAATTAAAATAGAGCTTAACCTTCATTTATTTATTATGAAAACTTATTAAATGTGAATTATTTACACTAATTGTGTTATGTATTTTTAATGAAGACAGAAAATTCCAAAGATACATTATATCAGGTGCATTGATTTAAAACTGCAATTGAAACATCAATGTGTTTTCCTTTTCAAAATAATGAAATAATCTATCTATTGTCATCAGTAGAAAGTGGATAAGATATGACAAGGTTCCATACAAATTTGTTGCATTATTTACATTCCGTGTCCTTTTAAATGCATTATGGAAAAAGAGAACAAGAAACAATAACAGTAGGTCTAGTTGGTAATAAATAAAGAATACGACTATTTTATTAAAAAAAAATATTTTCTGTTATTACTTGAAATCAGGTTAATGCTTCTATACTTTTTAAGTGTTTTTTAGTTTGAAAATTTTTCAATCCACTAATAATGCATACACATAAATCTCAATCTCTCTGTGTGTATATATATATAAATGGGTAGATAGATTTACTCCAGGATAACTTTGAAGAAACTTGTTAACTTATGTCTTAGAAGGTAAATCAACCAAACCCTCTTTTAAAGACGGCAAATGTTATCTTTTTTAAAATGATGACGCTTAAAAAACAGCATAAAACTAAATTACCATGTTTCATTGCAAAGTAATATTGACTCAACCCAGAATATATATCTTTCAATGACCACTAAAATCACTAGATAATTAATATTATTGTTTAATTAAAAGTTAAATAATATTCTATTAATAGAATAATGTTAAAAAAACGTTATATTATTAACAATGTTTTTTTAATCATTATTTACTCTCTTTTAAATGTTTTTAATACAATTCTGACTTGAAAACGGAGGAAATTTTTAACAATCTACGATAAAAATTTATACAATTTAATACATTTGATAGAGAAAAAAATGCATGGGCCCTCAGAAAATAGATAAAAAAACTACGCAATATATAAATATTTAAGGCTACATACCTCACCACACCCATTGCAGGATAGTTAATAAAGAAATATAAACAATATTTTTAAATAATATATACAGCGATGAAAACAAAACAAATTTTCAATTACGCACAGTTACAGTTAATAATAAGAAAAACAATCCAGATCCTAAACTTTTACCATTTTTCATTTTTTTAATCAATTTTTTTGGAACAAATAATTTTATTAAATTCGTCAGACTTTTCAAAAAAAATCCAGATTTTCGTCTTAATGAAGTTCTGCTATGATTTTCTAATCTTATGTCTGCCATGGAAACTCTTTAAAAATAAAGATCAATAATTTCGCTAACATTAGTTTTAATGACAACAAGGATTATAATAAAAGCAATCATTGAACAAACTATCCTTTTGAAACCATGTCTCGAAGATCAAAACGGCCCCGCAGATAGTACTTGTAGTGATTGAAGGTCGTGGTACGAACTTGCGATGCTTGGGTCTGTAGCCGAGTAATATAGCCACTATACCAAAAAGTCAACTTCGGTATCGTAGATGTTATCTGGCTTATAAGGCTAACGCTACAGTACTCCCCCACCAGTGAGTCAGTGAAGAAGCGAACGATTTTGTATTGCGCCAAGTGTTATGGCGAGTTGCTGCTAGCTCGTCAAGTGGGTCTGTTGGTTTTTGTTTGTTTGTTTTGCTTTTAGCTTTCGTCAAGTGAATCTGACATTTTTGTTTCGGGTAGATGGCGCCACGACTGTTTCGGAAGGTTGCCTTGTCAAGGTCACTAATGCAGCGATTGAAGGTCCCAATAAGAACCTACGACACTTGGGTCTGTAGCCGAGTAACATAGCCACTACACCAAAAAGTCGACTTCGGTATCGTAGATGTTATCTGGCTTATAAGGCTAACGCTACATACTCTACAATTTCCCGCACCATGAGGATATTTGACTCGTAATATTAGACTTAACACAAACTCTTACGAGGGTGGATCCTTGGACCAATGAAACTTGATTTCGAATCTACTACCGGCTGAACTTTAAACAAAAATTCTCTCCCTGTGCCTTTATCAAATTCTTATAAACACAGTCTCTATAACCCAGGTAGCACATCCTGTAGCATAATATTGTATTATATTATGCGATATTATATGATATTAAACATTATTGTACAATATTAAAGAATATTGCGAATATTTATCAATATTGTACAATATTTGCGTGCTAATAGGGAAACGCGGTAAAAGTGATCCCAAACTAGTATAAATTGATTTGGAGTTTCATACGAATCAAATGATAATATTCGGTCTAACTTCTAGCTCATATGAAAATGATACACACTCACACTTGCTTGCACAGCCCTTTTTTACGGGAGGGGGTACATTCACACACCTCATAGATTGTATACAAAGGAACAACCATACCCTAACTGGGACTCGAACGCTCGATGCCTAAATCACGCTACCTCTGTGCCAGGACATCGGCAAAGTCTATTCTTTAACTCACAATCTCCTCCATATCAGCATCGCTGCGTCATTTTTGCTGGTATGACCGCCTTTAGACGATTGCTCCTTATTCCCACTGAGCTCTAGAAAATCATTTATTCTAGACTCATTTACATGTCATAACTAAGATAGAATAAACTGAGCGTGTGTTCTGGATGTTATTATATCACCATCATTCCTCTTTTGGCGATTAAAGTATTTTTGTTTTGAGTATGATGTATATCAGAAAATTAAGCTGTTGTTAAGGGATGTTAACATATTTCAATGTTAAATTGAACATATTTCAAAGTACTCCATTTATTTAATGCTGAATTTTGAAAACATTTTGATCATTTACATATTGCGTTTACCTTTCCCTCTGTCTTTTTTCTCCCTTTTCTTTTTAATTGAATGGCTATTTTTGTGGAATTTTTTTAATAGTTTACACTTATAATGCATTAACATGCATTCGATGTTGAGAAAAACAAGCAAATATTTGATTTTTTAATTTCTAGTACGTGAAATATACAAACTAAAAAATAACACCATCTTCAAACATTTCGAACTTTAGTGTTTGAATCGCCGCACTTTAAACCTCCCGGAGTCCGAAAAACACATTTTGGAACTATGAAAAGTATCAAATTTCGAAATAAATTGAATTTGGATTTATATGCAAGTAATAAATAAAAAACGCAACGACTTAGATAAATAAAATTGTACATGATCTTTTAAGGAAATTTTTAATTTGTCTAATTTTAGTTTCAATCGATCGAGGAAATTTCTCCTAAATTGCACAGTTGCCCCCCCCCCAACTCCAATGTACTACGAGATACAAAACGCTCATATAAAAAAACTGCTGTCATAGCCTTGACAAATATCCACAATTTTTATGCAGGGATGAATGGCTCTGAACGTATCCTCTATGTTAGAAACCGAGCTAGAAAGTTTAAGGGAGCCACTCTCATTGTTTCCTAAAACAATTATTTGAATTTCATATTGTTATTCTGAGTGACATGTTGTAAAAATTGATTTTTACTATAAATTTTAAAAATCATCAGAATTATAAAAAATTCATATTTTGCATATGTAGTGATTAAAATTGATTTCTCGAATATTTATGAATTTCATATATACCTTTCCAAATACTGCAAAAATTCAAAATTAAACATTGATGAAGCCAGTGATAGTGGTCTTTCGAAAACTTGTTTGTATTCTATAATAAAGGTATTATCTCAGTATAAAATTGTGAACCTGTGGCTTGATCTTGAATGCCGCAAGTGCTTAGATTTTTGTTTTCAGAATCTCACACATGAGAGTTGTATACTTCTTAGCACATAATTAAACCCGTCATTTACGTATTAATTAATGTCTTTGGCGAATAATAGTTATAAAAAATCGACCTTTGTTGTGAATCTAGTATTTCTACTATATCTGGTGTGTACACTTAAGTGATTTTTTGAAAATTAATTTACAAGAATACAAATATCAGAAAACAAAACGCAAATTTTGAACTCCTTTCTCCGTTATTTGTAGAAACAAAATCATGCACCGATTTCATATATTTAAGTTATTGAATTTTTTAAGTTACTTTATTCGCATGCATACGAAATACAGACCAAATGATAATCATCTATTTGACAAGTTTGATTCTAAATTTGATATAAATCTACACTTTAATGCTTGATTTACGTAAAAAAATCCTATCAAGTATTTATTTACGTATTGTAGTTATTGTGTTCTCTTGTATTCAGAAAGTCGGTCAGAAAGACTTCTACTGAATGGATTGTATTCAAAATTTCATACAAATTTACAAAAAATGACTCGCAGTTCATATATTGTTACGAATAATTCTCACACAAGAACGAGGTCAATATGCAGACTTTATTGTCTATGAAAACGCGTATTAAATATTCGCTACAAAATTCACAGAGAATTAACTTTAATCCGCTAATCTCGGTTAACGGCAACGCTTCAGAATGCACATCTAAGAGAAAAGACGCTCTCTCGAGCTGAGCCAATAATCATCGATTCTCCGAACCGTTCCGAATCCCCTCGAATGTGAGTCTTAGGTCGTGTCTTTCAAATAGCGTCCCACTAAAGTGGGTGGGCAAACTCAGAAACAGCGCACTCTTTCTAGGCAAATCTGGAACTTCCTCGAATACACCCTAAGATTTTTTTTTATTTCTTAGCTTCTTCTGTACATTTTAGCGTGTTGTAAAAACTGTTAGTGGCCTCATTACGTCACCAACACACCTGCATCTCCAAATCAGTCAAATATGTAGTTCTTCAGTAAATTCCCTTAGAACGATCTTTTCTCGCTGATGCACGCGATTCCATTACAATTAATACTATATAATTAAAATAATTACGCAACAATTCTTATATATTTACATCTAATTTACACAACATTCTTAACAATATCAAATTTTACCCCCCCCCACACGGAGGGTACCTCAAAACGGGGATGAGATGCTTCTGGCATGATGGTTGGGTCTCGCCACCCTGGAGAGCACACTAATAGGTGGGGTCTGACTCTTTCCATTCATCATGGGACGTACTTCCTACCGGAAGGTTTGTACCATGGCCGGTGATGGTTCTTAGGATTCAACTACAGTTCCCGTCAGTGTTGCTGTTGCTGTCATTCAGTTTTATGGCTTAATCCATGTGCCTTCGGGGTGATCAGAGAGTTTGATATGACTACATCAATTTTCATCCTTCTAACTTAACGTGTTTTTCAATTATCATGTCTACAGAAAGACACGAGTATTTTAAAATTTCACGAGTTTAGTTGAATCTATTATTGAGAGTTAAATAGCCATGAGATTTTCAAACTAACAGCATTCATCCGCACTTCAGTAAGATAAAACTTTGGTGAGATTCTGACTTGAACTTCGGACTCTGAAATTACTATCAGGGTACTGCATCTGTGTTATAAGTATAATCGCATGGGCAGATCTTACTACCAAAATACTTCAGTTAGCTTTTTCACTTTCCCTTATACTAAGAATAGAGAAAACAATGTAATCGTCAACAAATTGAAACTCGAGATTTTAATGAATCTCCACATTGTTAGGCACCCCTCATTTAAACACACACACACACACACACACACACACACACACACACACACACACA
>JAOUZG010041912.1:3379880-3424232 GCA_026289955.1 Argiope argentata
AAAAAAAAAAAAAAAAAAAAAAAAAAAAAAAACAAACGCTACCAGGATTTCTCGACAGTGATTGGCCTATGATTATGAAAATACTGTTTGTTCAAATATTGATGTGTAAAAACTAACAGATTTGATAGCAGAATACAGAAAATTTATTTGTTTAAAACTCGAAGTATGAAGAGTATTTTTCAGAATATGATTCCTTAGGACAAAACTGTGTAAAATGTAAACTTCATAATTTTTTTATAAGAACATTTATTGACTGAAGTCATATAAAATATTTATATTTGCAACATTTAAATGTTTTGAAAGTAAAATTAAAAATTGAATTTCACGAAAAATCTGTGAAATTTCTGTTGAATAATTCGTTAAGATGTTATGAAAATTACAAAAGATTTAAATGAAATCTGCTATGCATATTTCAATGTATCGTGTCAGAACATAATTTCTTGAACGGCCAAGCACCACGTGCTCGTTCAATTTAAATTATATTTTTATTCATTTTAATGGTTTCATTGAATGAGTTCCTTTAGTATTACAAACGATCCAAAAAAACTTTTTCTCGCTTTTATTGTTTAAAAAAATATATTTTCCTATTCATTACATTTCATATAATCACGTGCTCAAAATAACGTTATTCTTGGTTTTATTGGCTGTATTCATTAATTTATTTTTTTAAATTAGAGCTTTTGTAAATGCTATGGCAACGCATTATTCAAAGCTGATTTTTCGATATGCTCGTGCGGATAGTAAAATTTAAAATGTTTATTTTTCACCTACGGATTTTTGTTGACACCGGAAAACCTCATTCCCAAAATATGTTCTGACATGATAATAGTTATTCTGCAATGTACATACAATTTCATTACAGAACGACTCTGCTTTCAATTTTCATATTTTTTTTTTAAAAAGATGTACTTGATTTCAAGAAAAAACGTTTATATTAATTACAATTTAACCTCTCCACTCTAATTTATCGTGTAAATTTTATGCACTCTGACAGAAAATTAGTAAGACATAAGTAATATAATGAACAGAACTGTTTAAGGCCTACATAATAATATGACACAATTATATAGCTATCAAAAACTGAAGATTTGATAGCTAAATATTTTTCAAAAAAGGCTATTTAGAAACCAAGTTATATAAAATATGTAAAGCTTTAGATATTTTTTCTACTATTGAACCAGCTGATCGTCAAAGGCGACTTTTTAATAAAGATATTGCTTAGTTATCTATTGTAATATATATACACATATATACATTTTTTACTCTTTTATGACTATAGATATCAACGATTTTGAAGAAAACCCATTCAGAAACTTGAGAATATTTAAGTATTAGTAAAGAAAATAAATATATATAAATTTTCTTAAATCTTACTTTCTTTAAATGAATCATTACCGCTAATTGTTTTTTTTTCTGATAAAAGCAATCTTATTTTTCAAATTATAATAAAATTAACCATTATTTATTACAAGATATATGAATAAGATAAATGTATGTACAAAATCTCATAAACACAAGATCAAATAAATAAAAATTTTACAAAAAAAGAATGCAGACAAAATAGCATTGATTTATGAATTGTATGTAAAAAAGTACAGTTATAAAAATATCCAGAGAAAAAAAAAGCTATGAAAGCAATAGTGCTATCTCCTTTTTTTTTTCCATTAGCTTTTTTTTCTTTTCATCCTGTATAAACGCAAAAGGATCCGAAGTTTCATTCATTCGAGATATATGAGATCAATGAATTTTGGCAATAAACAGTCAAATTAAAATAATCTTAATTATTTTTTCACTGTCAAAATTTTGGATTTCTGAATAATTTTTTCTGTTTTCTGCCGTCGACTTTGAAAATGAAAGTTTTGTGTGTGTGTGTATGTGTGTGTTATATGCTGCTGGACCTGCACTTGAAAATGATTTTTATGATTTTTATTAATGGTTGTTTTTCATCTTTGTTATTTTCCAAAATAAATTTTTTTAAAAAACTTTTATTACTTCGTCCGGAGTAATATTTGCAGTGCATTTTACTTCTGAAATTCTATCACTACCAATTAGCCCGTTCGGAAATGCTGCTAAGTATGCAAAATTCAAATTCTTTTACATAAGTTTACTAATTTTATTTTCAGGGCTGCGGTAGTATTCGCTGAAACGAGTGCAGATTGTGAAGGGGCAGATGACCACAGCTGTGATGGTAAACAAAACAAAAACGAAAAGCAGAAAGAAAATGCTTAGGGGGGAATTTGAAGACGGGGTGAAGACCAGATAATAAAAGTAACAATTCATCACGTGGTAAAAGGAGGGTTTAGTGAGTATTCCTCCGCGAAAGGGAGGAGTTAAAGGAACTTTAGGGGGGAGTTCAAATTATTCTTCCAAGTTTATGTATAAAATGCTGTTTTTACCCATTCTCCTAATTTCTTTTTTTTTTTTTAAATTATATGTATCGGAAAGAAGGTATCAAAACGAATGTATTTCAGTTGCTAGTTTTATTTTATTTACGACAGATTTTTTTTTTAAAAATCGTTTAAATGGCGCCCTTGACATTTTTCAATTTTTATTAAATATTTAAAAATATTTTGACACGCACGAAGAAAAAATTCCTTCGGGAGAAACCTGTGTTTTTATTCCCTCTTGTGATGGCAGAATGACCGTAATAGCAAACGAAACACGGGACAATATTTTCCCGTAGGATAACATTACGTTTGAAAATTGTAGGTGGCGTGTATGCGGCACTCTTAAGTGGGTCACTACCTCGGGGCATAACAGTTTTGAAAGATCTCGAGATATTTTTAATTTATTGGTATTTTCCGAATAATATTATTCTTTACTTTCATACATAACAAATATTAGAATAAAAGCACTGGAAGTTATACTGTATATAAACCAAATATTGTATAAATTTTAGATAATTATTCTAAAAACGTTCCTAATAAATTATCTTTTGAAAGTGTTACATCACCTTAGTTTAAATCCTAAATTAACTGTGTTGCTTTATGGTTTAAAGTGATCAGATCCTATAATTAAATAATGTTTAGATGATGTTAAAAAGATTTTCATTTTATTATTCTACATAAAATTAATCTGAAGTTTAAATTTTCTATTTTTTAAACATGACATATACCGAAACAAGATCCTTTGGAGATGAACTACATAAATTTTTGTTACTTCGGCTCGTTTTGATTTTGCTATTTGTTGTAGTTATTTTTACTAATGGCAATTGCCATGGGCAAGCTCACTGACGGCCGCCAGCGATTTTAAGCCAAATAAGCGTCTCTTGTTTTTGAAGTAGAGACAACTAGGGCCAAGACTACGACCTAGATACACACTCACCCCTGAAAAAGAAGCTTGCAAAGCCTCTTTTTACAAGGGGGCACATTCACACATCTCACAGATAGTACACAGAAGAAGAGCCATACCCTGACCCGGGGCATCCAGGTCACGAGGAAGACACGCTACCTCTGTGCCAGGACACCGGCGAATTTGCCATTTAAAATTGTTTTCTAGAAATTAAATTGAAATATATGTATACACTTAAATGTAATGATATCTCGATTTATTTTAAATCTTAATTAGTTTTTTTTATATTTTAACTTACTTTACCTCATATTAATTTCATTCTAAAATGTTTTTTTTTCTCCTGTTCCAATTCTCATTTTTTTAATTTAATTATTTTTACTCTTTAGAAAACTAAACGATCTCAAACTAAATTCATTTAATCCTTACAAAAACCCAACCGAATCTTTACGACATTCTTTTACCTAAAGATACCTAAGTTCACACATGACAATGAATTCCATATCAAAATGTTATAGTAAAATTACAAAAGGGAAATTTTTTGGCCTTTTTTTGCTCCTGTGTCACCATGTAGAGTGATGCTTCTTTTACCATCGTTTGTTTCTTGTATAAATTGTTTCCCAGGATGAATTAAACTGAAGCGAAAATTTCAAAAGTTCTTCTGAGCCAAGCATCCGCCAAAACATATTTACACACACAAAAACACACAATTAAAAATGGAGCAGAATCAAATTTGATGTATTTGGAAAATATGAAGTGACGAATTCGTCAAAGAAAATAAATAAATGAAAAAAAAATTCAAATTTGCTAGCTCAAATTTCATGTTATCATGTGAGAACATTATTTTCATGGCATTTTTTGTCTTACTTAATTTAAGTAATTAACTAGATTAAACTGGATTGAAACAATCATGTGACTATCAGAATATGCATGCGTTGATATATCGAGAATCGGGTACATGGCTAACATTCATCCCAAGTTGATGTTACATTCACGCCAAAGATTAATATTTCGAAAAACTGTACGCAGAACCTGACTAAGGCAGGGGTAGTTGCCCCCGGGCCCTCACATTAGAGGAGGGGCCCACAAATTGAATGAGAAACTTATTTTATGTTTTCTTCTTTAATGAACTGTTTTTAACATTGCTTTTCAAAAACAAAAAAGACAGGAAGGGCCAAAAAAAAAAAAAGGTTTCACCCTGGGCTCCGATTAGATTAAATCAGGCCCTGATTGTATGGCAATTTGAGGATGTTTTCTGAGTTAACATCTTTATTAGTTTAGTTTGGTTTTATTTCGCTATATTAACGTCCCGTTGTAAAGCAACATTAGGGCTATTTGGGGACGGACCACGTAAAGTTGAATCGTGGTGAGATGATGAGGACGGCAACTGAACTGACACCTCCTTTCCACACCACACCAGCGGAAGGACGATTGGCCTTGACGGATTTCAAGCGCAACAGACCCCCTTACACGACGGTTCATCGGTGAAATCGGGTCTCGAACGTCAAACCCACCGGCTCACGGGCCGAGATCTCACCACCGCCACCCTTCATTGGTCAGATTATAAGTTTTAAACAATATCACGTTTGGCCCCCGGACGGATTGAAAGTGCAACAGACCCCCTCACACGACGGTCCTTCGGTGGAATCGGGTCTCGAACCCGAAACACTACGGCTCACGAGCCTGAGACCTTACCGCCAAACCATCACTTTTTTAGAGAATAAGTGAAAAAAGTTGCGCTAGTTACCCACTCTAATTTAGATATGTAATTTTAATTTTTTTGTGTTTACAATGAAATTACTACAAACAGCCTTAAAAATTTTCAAAATGCATAAGTTAATTTCTTGAAACCATTTTTAAACATTACAATCTTTTAATATCATGTAATTAGATGTATGAAAATATTCGTTTCTTCTTATCTCTTGGAAACTATTTTCTTATTTTAGTGCGATTAAATTTTTGTTGAACCAGAGAAATTTTTATGGAATATCCTCTGAGTTACAAGACAAATTATGAAAAATATGATGCAGTACACATAAAGCTTCCATGGTGAAGGATTCTATTTTTTTTTCTAAATAAATATTATATAAATCATTAGTGAAATACTTTTTATTCATCCACTCAAATTAAAGAATTCTTTTTAAACATGTAATTGATGGCATTTAATATTAATACTGTTATAAGCGGGCGAGCGCCACGGAAGCACTCAAAGTTGGCGGCGTTTGACTTGGAACTTCGCGCCAGCCGGGGTGGTTTGGTGAAAGGAACAGGCTGGTAACCGCTGGATCGTACATGAAGCTTCGCGTGCTTTTGGGGCACGCTCGGCTATATAAGGGACGAGTTGCCGTAGCTCCAGCAGTTAGTTAGAATTTCCTCTCGGAAGAGAAGCGTCCCACTGGACTAGAGGATTACTTTTCTAGATTGATTTTAGTGAGCTGTGTTTACTATTGCTATTAACGTTGAATTATTGAACTCGCTGCGATTTTCTGTTTACTGTGCTATACGATAGCTGTTTTACAGTCTGATTTTATTGTACATAAGGCTTACATTTACACTGTAAGTGACTGTTGACTGCTGGATTGTAATTATCTGAAGTTTTACTTTATCGAGTCATCCTGTAAATAAACTTGTTTGTGCTGTCCTCAAGTAAATTCCATTCAATCCGAACCCGCTACACTAAAAACGGAACAATAGAGTTGCTTCTAATATTAATTCATTAAAAACAAACATTCTTGCCAAAAATCTTCATTTCTCCGCTGCCAAATAAATAATGAATTCAGTTAGTTTTTTCCCACACGCTAAAGAGGTTAGGTTTAACATGTTTTTGGCCGATTATTTCAAACGATACTTTTTATTTTTTAAACAGTTGATGCATTTAAAATCAAACACTGTTAATAAATCGATTTTTCAGATTCTTTCGAATTAAAATAATATAGAATAAAGAAAATTCTAATCTGTATTGAGTTGACCAACTGGCGTAGAAAATTCCTGCATTTTGCTTTGCCCCAATTGGCTTTGAATCCTAAATTGCGGTTGAAAATTAAATTCTAGTATAATTTTTTGATCAATTATGTATAGTAATTGTAAGGTTGGATAGATTGGTTGGTAGGACGTTGAATTCGCATACCTTCGGTTGCGAGTTCGAGCCTGCTAACCGAAGACTCTCCGTGCGTGGTGGACGTTAAGTCTGTCGTGATCCTAAAGTCCTCCATGTCGAGAGTAATATCACTTAGAGGTGATCGTTTTCTGTTCCAGATCTAAATTGCGATTTGTGGATGAATCAATGAAGTCCGCTCCGTAAAAAGGGTTTGTGACGTATGTGAGCCAGAAATCAGACTTCTGCCCTTACATGCTCAGCAGACCATACCCTCAGAAACTACTGCTCCCTCTCCCCTGTTTCCATTGTAAAGCGGAACTTGAGAACATCAACAATTATAATTATTTAATGAAAAGTAACTAAAATAAAAATTTTCTTCATTAACCTAAGTATGAATTGATTTTAAAAATTGTTTTCTATATTATTTGTTTTATATTACTTAGTTTTTTTTAAAAAAAAACTTAAGTTTACTTTTAATGAGATAGAAGGGAAAAATTTAAGATATATTGTTTAATGAATGGAAGTAAGAATGTGTTAAAATAGCACGTGTTACATATCAAATTTTAAGTTAATATTTTAACATCTTTGCATTTTTATTGTGGAAACTAAGGCAAGCGACAAAAAATATTCACATTTAAATTTTACCAACCATTAATTCTGGCGAACAAGATATGTGGCCAACGGCAACTAGTAAAAAATAAAATCATTTCCAAATGATATATTTAATGCAATTATACAGCATACAATATTTGCTTTATGTGAACTTAGTTAATATTAAAAAAATATCATTCAAATAAAAAATAATTAAATAGAGTAAAAGCAATACTCAGAAAAGTGCATTTTTTTGTCTAATGTATTTTTTTTATATGTCTTAAATTGTAATTTCGATATAAGTTTCTATTTGTATGTATTGGGAGGTAGCTATCGATATCATTCTTACTTTGAATACAGTAGCATTTATTTACATGAAGTCAACTACTGCGCGCAATAGAAAGCCACGCCTACCTTCGTAAGATCACGTGATCTGGAATGGACAGTGGGAAAAAAATTGATCCGACGGCACAAATACTTACCTTTTTCTGAAGCGTTACATCAACTGTTTACGTTACAGCTATAAGGAGACAATTATTGTACGAAAGAGTCGAACTAGTGTAAATCCTTCATGAGATTTTATTTATATAAAGAAAATTATCCTGTTCACAACAAATGGATTTCTAGTGAAATGTCGTGAAAGATTTTATATTACGTACACTTATTTTTTTTCATGGATTTCTATAAGGTATCTTCTTCCCTGAATAATTATTGCATATTCATAATAAATTCAATTAAATTTCACTGATTCACATGACTAACACGAATTTTTATTTCCCTATTTTATGCTCACTTTTAATAATTTGATCAACATAGCTTACTGATAAAAGTTTATACCGTATTGCAGATCACTATAGATAATGTCAATCTAATGAAACTAACAAAATAATACTAAATAGTGATGGAAAAAATACAAAAAATAATAATAACAAATAGTGATGATAAAAAAAAATTATCCATGAGTACATCACTATTTTTGGAGTGAAAAACTTTTGCAGCACTAAGTAGAAATAATTATAATAAATATAAATTTCATCATCAGTATAAGATTGCCTATCACATTTATTTCTCAAGACCCAGGTGCTAAAAAACCTTTAAAGAAATTATAATTCTATAATCAAAACAATTCCAACTTTTACATTCATTTTTTAATAATCAATTTTTTTTACCATGATTTGATAATCTCCACAGAGAAAGGGCAAATTTATTGAAGAATTTATCCAGCAATAAAAATATAAAATTCTATAAAATCAACATAAGTCCATGGAGTCTACATAAGAAATGTTAGGTTGATACTATTAATTCTTAAATCAAAATTGTTCTTTTAAAATATTCTATTTTGTTCATTTTGACTAACTTTTAACCAAGATAAAATACTTTGAACTATATGAAATGATTGAAAATGGATATAAAAAAATTAATTAAAATACCATATTTGGTCTCAACCTATTAACATCAATATTAAATCAGACAAGTATCATTCTATATGGATCTACAATTTTAAATAGAAGAACATGCACATTTCATAAGCTCAAGTTCATGAAAGGTAACATATAACAGCCTAAAAATATTTGATTTTAAAATTTAATATTTGATTAAAATATATCAATACAAAAAAATTAAATGTATTTAACAGGCACTAGTTTAAAATGATTATATCTTAATTTTTCAAATACTCAATAAATTTAAGTATTTTAATTGAAATAAATTCTACATTCAAAAAATAAATAATTAGGACAGTAAAAGCAATAATTTTCATAAAGATATAAATAAAATAAATGGTAAATGCCATATAAATTCACCTGCATGAAATAAAATTTGCCATATTCATTTTTAAAATCTTTATTTTGCATGTACATTTAAAAAAACATTCAACACAATAAAGTTTTTATAATTTGTAAACTATGAATATTTTTATTCTTACACTGTTCATAAATTTTATTAATAACAAAGAAAAACACAATTAGCATCAAAAATTTATGTAAATACAAAAACAAAAAAAATGCATTCAGTTATTTGCACAATTTCTTATTGTTTCAAATGGTTTAAAAACAATTAATTCAACACAAAAATTTTACTAAGTTTACACTGTACATAACTAAGTTTAACACTAAAATTATAATATTCATGTAAACAGAATATGAACTGAATTTTTTTATGTTTTAATAAAAGGTTTAAATTTTACAAAGTAAACCAAAACTAAGTTATGGATTGGGAATATTCAAAAACCAATATATTATAAAGACATTCATGTATTGTATAAATTAAACACATTTTCAAAATAAAAAAAAGACAAAATATCTTGAAAATAATAAATATGATCTCATAACAGATATTTTAATTTTGTAGTCAGCAAAAACTAAAAATTAAGCAGCATTTCCTGAGTAAACACATTATGCTATAAATAATTTTTTGGTCATTGCTTGCTTCTATAACAGTATTCCTATCATTCTTTAAATAGTTATTTTATTAACTTAAGATAATTTATACAATTCTGGATGCAATAAAATAATAACATCAAAATATTTTGGTAAAACAATATGCAATTAATGCAAATGGATATATATTTGGACATAGTTTTAATGCAATTCAATTATGATAATTTTTACGTAATTTAATTATGAAAATTGCAATCAAAGATTTTAATTTTTAAATAATATCATTTATTTAATAAGTATCAACATTTTTTGCAAAATCCACTTTTGTATTTCAAGAGTAATACCAAATAGAAATAGCACATGGAATGAATCTTACAATGGAATGAAGTTCTTTTTAGAACATAGGTGTTAATTTACTAATTTTTATTTGGAAAAAAACATTACTAAAAGTGATATGTAGAATTAAGATGAGGCACACAATTGTATATTTTGAAGCTAAGCAAAAATGAAACTAACTTTATACTAACAATAAATTTTAATATGATATTGCACAAATACAAAATACTTTTCTTCTAAGTGCACATGCCTTCAAAAAGTCAGGAGTAAAGTGTTAATTACTAACACATTTAGAAAAGACAGACACATTAAAAAAATTATACAGCCTAATTCCCCAAGATATAACAGCAATATAATTTTCTTAGCTGGTTTCTCCAAATAATTCGGCCATTTTTTACAAATTTATTCATTCAGTAACATTTGAAGGTGAGAACAAGGAAGAAAAAAACTACATAATTATATTTCATTATAACAATTTTAAGATTGGCACAAAATTGCCTCCTTTATTAAAAAAAGACATATCAAAGACAATATTACAATTTTTATCCTTGGGGGGGTAGGAGGAATGATAATGTTATGATCATTCAAATATAAGTTACAATGCTGATGCATCTATTGAGCACTAGATTTTTTTAAAGCGAAATTCAGTTTACTGAATTGCGTTTTTTTCATACCAAAAATATATATTTAGTGATAGAAATAGCAAGATGCTGTTTTCATTCATACATACTGTAAGAATATTCTGTGCTCAAACAAAAAATTTGATCTATTTGGACAAGTCACTGCATCCAGTACAGCAATGCAAACTGACAGATGCTACATAATAAAATAAAAGGCACAACTATTAATGTGCAAATGCTTGATACTTAAAGATAGATAGTATAAAGTAATCTAACAGAGAACTTCTTAACTTATCTAATTTCTTTTATTAAAAAAACATTCTACAATCATGATTCTAATATATATTTTATCTACAAAATCAGAAATTGTGCATTTTGGTTGTAAAATAGACTTATGATACAAAACGCATTTTACAGCAAAAATCTGAAACATTGTCAGACATGATATTTAAGGAAAACTGTTCCAAATTATGACCAGAATATAAAATACAAGTATTGAATTTATGAGAGTAATACATCAAATAATTGAAGTAAATATGTCAGATGAAGGTACTGTAGTTGGAAAGTAAAATACTAAGATCATAGACGAATTTTTCACAATACGGCCTGCATACACATAAATAAGTATCTCAAAAAATACTAAGCATGTCAAATATTTAAGTAACAATAACAGAAAAAAAACTTCATTAAAATGGGAAAGACATACAAATATTGAAATAACTTGAAAGTTTGTTAACTAATTTTTTTTTTCACTTGAAACACAGTAAAAGGTAAAATTTTAAATACATAGATCTTTTATCGAGTACTTGGCAAAAAAGTGTAACATAGCTCCTAAATGCAAATAAGTTTATGATTTGGAAAATTGAGACTTAAAAGCTATTAGAAAAGACAGGATCCATCATGAATATATGCATCTAATAAAAATCTTATTCCTTCAGAATGAGAATATTACAAAGTGTTTGGTCATCCAGACTAGGAAAACTACCAATTTTTTTCTTTTTCTTCAATAAAACTTAAGAGTTAAAACATAACAATACAGATAATTTTTTAATGTATATGCCTCAATGGATGAATGTTTCTAACCAACCTAGGGTGCAGTAATTATCATCTACCCAATCTACTTTGCCAAGTAGAAAATTTTTTATAAGCAGCCTGCAACAAGCTTCTCATGTGATCACATAACTGAGGTTGTAAACAATTTCTAACTAATTTTTCCTGAAAAGGTTGTAATTTAGCATATTCAAATCTCTGGAGGCTGCCTTGCATAGATAGAACTTTCTCTTCTAATTGAGGCGTGGTGGTAGGAAAACAGCACCAAAAATGACGAAGCAGCTCTGTCAAAGCACAGTATAACTGCTTCATTTCAGTTTGGATTTCAATTGGGACAGAATCTTTTAAATGCGTACCATCCATATTTTTCATCAACGATCCACCGGGTAACACATCACCAAGAGCAACAATAGCAGAGCTAGGAGAAAGCACATAAGGTAAATTAGGTGTCCAATTATGAATAGAATGGTTTAGATGATTTACAGCCATAGCAACCTCTTCGGGAGAGATATCATTAGTATCCATTAAAGGAACTGGACCACTAAGGTAGCGACTTACTTTAGTTAAGTTTAAAGTACTAACATTTTGCTTTATACTATTGGTTAGATCTTCATATTCAGTTTTACTTTCAACAATAGCCTTTTTCAAATCCTTTTCTGATTTAGGAGATGAAGTATCTTTATGCAAATTAATATGATTATTTAACACAGGCTTTTTAGCATTAGGTTGACCATCAGCAGGGGAATCCAATTTCTTTTTAGAACAACTCTGCAATACCATCATAGAATGGTGATTAAAACGTCTGATCATATTCTGATTGATTTCTTTTTGAGTATTATGAGCATTCACAATATTCTTGCTATCATCATCAAGCAATTTTTCCTCTTCAAATGAGCTAATATCCACAAAAGGATCAGGAATACCCTGATCAATAGCACTTTTTACATCTTGCTCATCAATTTTAGCACATTCTGAAAACAAGTCTTTGGAGTTAATATTCAGTCTGTCTCGGTGAAAATAGTGAGATTGAAAAAATTTTGTCCAGAATTCACTTTCTGAAATTTTGTGTGGAACATTTTCCATATGCTTCCGCTTTACAGCAGGATAGGTACGAAATATTGAATCAATTATTTCGGGTGTAATATTGTACTTGATTCCACAGGACCCATCTGTCTGAGGAGCAATACCAATTAAAAATGCTCCCGAAACACCAGTTTCCTGTTCCAAATTGGTAACTTGATTTTGAGCAGGTTTTTTAACATAATTTGCCCAGAATTCATCTGCAGTAATTACTTGAGTAGTAACAAGATCCCGGTACAACTGAAAAAGAACAGGATCATTTGCCAATATATTATTCTTTTCCTCCAATTCTTTATTAATTTTTCTCTTGAATTTAGGGAGAAGTTGTTGAAGAAGTTCTTTAACACTATTTCTATCCTGTAATTGATGGGTAGAACCCATAGGATTAACAAAGTGAAAAGTTGTATTATCTCCACTGTGTAAAACCACTTGTAACTGAACTTTAGATTTCCCATCAGGAGATATTTTTTGCATTTTAATATCGGCATATTTATGACTAATTGAGAATGTATCCTTACCGTTTGGCATCCATGCAATTCGTTCATTCATCAGGTACAATGTACCATCCACTTTTTTATGATGCACGTGACTTACCATCAACAAAACATCTTCTGATGAAGTGCCAGGTGACATAATGATTGTTAAAATGCTAATAAAATTAAAACAAATTTGTGCTAATAAAATAAAATATTATTTGAGCATGACTAAGTGGCAGACTATATTTCACACCGCATGGTTAAATTACATAATCTCAGTTTTCTTAAATAACTAATCCTTTTCTGATGGAAACATTTATAAATTGATAAAGAAAAGATGACTTTACAATAAATAAATAAAATCTAGTAATGAAATAATAAAATACGTCGAATGGAACACACCGTTTATGAGAGCAACTTGGAGCACGCCTGACAGGTCATATTTGTAACAAAGACTGGGCCTTTACTTAACAGTAGTGCTCCCAGCTCTGACGAATTATCATGATCGTCGTCTAGCCAGAAAACCGGCAAATGACGTCATACAGCAGGTTTCAACCAATCACAGCCATGGAGACAGAGGAAATGAAGAAATAAATAAACAAAATGTTGAAGAAAAGTAGTTCCAGCAATTCAAAATCAATAGCATAACAAAATATGCTAAAAGATGTATGTTTACTAAAAAAATTGTATACATATCTAAAATCATAGTCTTATAGCTTTTCTAGATTTTCCAGATACTTGTTTATTCTTTTCAAAAACAGTGAAAAAATATTGCTATTGTGATATAACAAAATATAATCAATAAAGGTGCTTTCTTATAATTCAGTTTTAAAATAGTTTTTATGTTATTAATTCTTTTTTCAATTATATATTTTTAAAGAATCTACATTCAATAACGTTACATGATCTTGAAAATACAAATAAAATATTTTTTATGCTTTTATTTAAAAATAGTTGAATTTTTTATTTGAGAAATTAGATTTTTTTTGAGAACATTTAGAATTGTCTTAGTAAATTTTAATCATAAGAAATGAAAAAAAAAATGTAAAAGTTTGGATTATTCATTCCATTTCCCTACCCCCCCCCTCCCCATCAAAATAGATTCGAAAGTACTGTCATCTTGTTCGTCTTCATATCATAACAGTCGCAGCTCAACTCTTCTTGTTGTGGTTCGAAATATGGCTTCTCGGACTGTTTATTGTATTTGCGGTGAACCTTATGATTCTGTACGTTTTATGATACAATGCGATTCGTGTAAAGATTGGTATCATGGAAGGTAAAAATTAATTTTATATTAAAATCATCATTTCTATTTTACATTTTAATATGCGTTTATCAATTGGCTTTAGTTTCATTTTACATTGGCATAACTCATAATTTAAATGTCCATTCGTTTGTCATGCTTATATTATTTATTTTTGCAGAATTGGCTGAAATGCATTAAAAATATTTTTCTGTTCCTCTCGTTATTTTTGGTTAGAATTCCTTTTGAAGCTTCGATTGTTGATTCATTATGATAACGTTTTTAACGAGACAAGTGTTAGTGAAGTAAAACATATATACCGTCTGATTTCGTGAATGGTAAATTGTCAAATATTTAATAAAAACAACAACAACAAAAAAAAACTTGCGATTTATAAAGTTTTTTTGAGGTGAATATTTTCGAAGTTTTATTATTTAAGTTCTCGTTACCTGGTTGCATTTATTTAACGGCTTAATTTTCAATGAGAAACATGTCTTTTGAAATTTGTTTCCCAGCTTTCATGATGGATTTTCTTTATTATTTAAAAAAACCCTTCTGTTAAATTTTTTTTATCCTTCATTACGCAATATTCCATATATCATCGTTTGTTATTTGATGACAAACAGTGTACATTTTCCTGAGACACCTGGAGAGTCCCATTTGGCATAAAGCATAGACTTAGCCACTGATCTTTCAAAGATTTTGTGTGTGTGTGTGTGTGTGCGCTCAAGCTTATTTAATTAATTCTTCAAATTAAATGTAATTATATATTTTCTCTAAATGCATGTTATTAAATTTAAAATTATAGATGTCTGTAAAGATGTTAGATTTGGAAAACTAATAATAATAATAGTTTTGTTCAACACTTCATGAAAAAATTTAAATATTTTCTTTTCCATTGGTATGTAATTCATTATTATACATTTCCTTCTTTCTTACTAGATGTATTGTCTTATATATTTTATGAGACAATGTAATGTGTTTCGATTTTTACTTTTTTAATGTCTTGTTTTTTAAACTAAAATCTATGTATCTGTGCTACATAGCTCTTTATTAATGGAGTTATAATTAAAGTACCATATTTAGTCAACTTTTTAAAAAGAAAAATTAGACATATGTAATTATTATTCATCTGATGTATAGCTACAATTTAAAAAAAAACATTTAAAGTATTAAGTCTTAAAATTGGATAAAGCTTAGAAGACAAAGTATCCAGTTTTCTAGCAAGGCATAGAAAATTCTTGCCAAATTAATCAAAATTAGCCAGACTAACTAATTTGATAAGAAATGAAAAAAAAGAAAGAAAGATTAGCACATTTAAGGATTTATCTTCTTAAATAATTGCTATTTTGCATCATTTGTCTCTTCCAATTTTTTTGTTATGGACCTTGCAAATTTGAAATAATTGAATTAGATGTTTTCTTAAATTATAATTGGTGTGCAAAATAAGTACGTAATTGTATACAAGCTAAGGTAATTGAAATCTTGTGGAAATTCATTATGGAAAAAAAGATTTAATAAAGTTTAAATGCCTTAATTTTACAAATGTTTACTTGCCACTCAGGCTCGTTGGAATTGAAAAATTCAAACCAGGAATTATTTTTATTTGCTAATTACTTACATTTTTTAAAAAATAAATAGCTCCCTATGTTATTACAAATAGTAGTTTTCCTTGGTCCGTTTTGGAAAATCTTAGATATAAAATTCCTTGGTATTCCTTTCTGTAAATTAAAAAAATAAAATTAGTAAGGGTAAAAAAAGATTGAGTAAAAGTGAATACTAGCTTTATTTTTGTGCTTTTTACATATCAAATTTTTAAATCTAAACTTATATTTCTGCGTCATTTGGTTTTTCTATTGTTCATTGCATTATGGGAGTAATTGTTTTTTTTTTTATTGAATTCTGAATTTGGGAATACTTCTATTTATTAAATATAATTGTGTGTTTTTTTTCAGTTGTGTAAATGTCAAGGAACATGAAGCCTCAGATATTGAAAAGTATCACTGTGTACAGTGTCAAAAAATTGTTGGACCTTCAGTTCGTGAGTTCATTCATTCCTTTCATTTAAAAACTTTTGTTACTTGTATTTATTGTTGTATTGAGTGTGTTTTGTTCCCTTTAACATTTTAAATTTAATTACAACTACTGAAATAATAAATATTTAATAAAATGACCTTTAAATTGATTTATAAAAATTATTTTTTAAATAATTTTTAAAGAAAAAGTTTTACTTTTACAGCTATTCAGTATTTCATAAAAATTCAATGATTCAAACATTTTATAAAATATGCTTAATTTTTGACACTATATTATATTATTTCCCTGAATTTCAAACCATAACCTCAGAAGGTTTTTGTTTAATGATGGTGGTGTTTACAAGATGTATTTAAAAAAATAAAGTTACAATATGGAAAAATTTAAAAGGTATATAAACTGGATATTGAAAATTTTAACATCACCAAGATATGGGATTTACCCTTCATTAGAAAGATTCCTTCATAAAATAGATAGCACAAGGTGGTTAATATAACATAAAATTTTAGACCATAATGTTTTAATTGACATTAGCTCTTAATTATCTAAAAATTGTGTACCAACAAATGTAAAATCTGTGTTTTCTAATATTGTTTGATGGACAAAATATAAAGCAGATATTCATTTTATTCTTCTTAAGATGTTAAAATCTAATAGATATGAGATGCTTGGGTAATTAGTATTGTAGTTGAGAGCTTGAAATTGATCAAATTGTTATATTATGAATTTCATTAATCTTGTATTCTTTTTCCTTGCATGTGTAACCATACAGGAGAATTGAGTAGTGGCAGCAAATGGTGCTAGGTTGTAATAATTTTAAGATTATATGTTAACAAATTAATTTTTGAAAAAAATTTCTAATAATATCATTTAATTTGGTGTGTTAGCTTGGCACCAGTGAAAAGTTGTCAAAGAAATTTGGTGGCATTTTACATTATTTGGTGATTTTTCACTGGCGCATGGCTAATGGAAAATAACCATTTGGTAAGTTTGGATAGGTTTGTCCAGGAAATTTTTCTGCAGTCTTGAGTATCTGTATCCTCTGTATTGCTACATATTTGTATTTGAATCAATAAAAAATGAATTTCATTCTCCTTTCCCTCCCTCTTTAAAAACACACACTTATATATATATATAATGTGGCTGTTCTATTTTAGTCGCAGAAAAAGATATTTCAATAAATTTTTACAAAAAACATATATATGAAATGGGGTTTTAAAATTACTCTGTAGATAAAAGCTAATTTTTTCTTTAACTTAAAACTTTTAAGCTGAAAAAAACTTTTTAAAGTGTAGACATTATTTTAAAAAATAATGTAGAAATTTATTGAAAATAATATTTATATATAATATTGAAAGTAAATGTTTCCTACTGAGAAGCGTTAACTACTTGCATTTATCAAAAACCTCTCGTTTAAAAGTTTAAACACCATTTTGAGGAAATTAAATTAACATATATGGTCTTTCAAATTTAGAAGAGAACCTCACTGACTAGTAGTATTGAAAGTATTTTATTTTTCCTGTATTAAGATTTTAATTGTGATAGAATGAAGTTGAAACTGATTCATTGCTAGAATAAACAAAGATGCATAATTAATCAAAATAGACTATAAAAGTCATTTGAACAATTGATCATTACCCCAAAAATAATTAATTCTGCTTAAACTAAAGACACCAATAATAAAATAGGAATAATGTTTTTGAATCAATATTTAAATGATCTGTGCTGATAAGTTTTCTAAACAAAATCTGATAATATTTTTTATGGTGGCATAAAATATTTCATTTAATAATACATTTTATTTAAAATTGTTTCCAAAATATTTTATTTTGATATTTATAATATTTTGTATACAACAAGTATGAAAAAATTGGTCGTGCATAAATAAACATTAAGTTACTGTGTTTGATTTTCATATGTAATACTTTTAGTATTTGTATATTAATTTATACATTATTTGTAAACTTTGGATGCAGTTAACTCTAACATACAATAACCTGATCTGTTATAAATAGGCAGCAATTAATTTACTTTAAATAATTCAATTTTTTCCAATAGTGATCATAATAAAAGCTTCTGGAAATATACAAATAATAGTTAATATCTTATTAACCTTTTTTTTTTCATAATTTTTCTTAATTTTAGTTTCAATATTACAAATGACAACTGTTTTTTCTCTTTAATTCTCTTGCAGTCCGTGAAGTTAAGAATTACCACAGACATGATTATGGAGACGGTAATGCAGATGGAAAGGTAATAATTTACAGTTTATATAAAAAAATAAAAGTATTTGGCTACATGTCAGATATGGTGATAAGTTTATTTATTGCCAAAAAATAAAATAGTTTAAAAAAGAACTTTAAAGATTGGTTATAGTTTGGAATATATTTGCTCAGATTCTTTTTATGTGCACGAATGGTTAAATTGTTTAAATAAAATAAATAAAAATTTCAAAACAGGATTTGTTAAATAAACTGTACAACTTATATTTTAAATTATATTTTGTTCATATGTTACCACAAACTTGTGAAGCTGTCTACTAATTACTGTACGGCCAAATAGATATTTTATGTTTGACTTTTTAGAACTTAAAATTTTGATAATATACTGTATTCTTTACTGTGTCAGAGGTTTATTCCAAATAAACTAATATGCAAAAAAATTCATTGTGTTGACTATTAGAAATGTATTTTAGTCCAATTCATTTAGAGTATGTGTGTCACTGGAGCTCAAAAACATTAATGAGCAATTTTAATTTTTGAATAGATTAAATTTTTAATAGTTTGATTATTATTATAAAATTATATTTCATCTGAGATTTATATTGCATTTGAAAATGTTTTCCACTTTTCCAGTAATCAGGCGGCAGCAGAAATAAAAATGCCAAAGAAATTTGGCAGGATTCTACATTACTTGGTGATTTTTTGATTTAAAATCACTATAAGAAATTTGTTGGTATTTTAAAAGATTTGGCGATTTTTCGCAGCTGCTTGGCTAACTGAAAAGTATCGTATTTTCTTTCGTTTCTGTATATACTAAATAATTATTTAGATCTAAAATTAAAAATGTTCATTGTTGATTTAAAACTTTAAAAAGTTATGACTTTTTAATTAAATATGATTTTAGGAAACATTCTTTTTTTATGTGTTCATATGATTATTTTATGATTTTACTTTTGTTAATATTTATCCACAAGGTATATGAAACTTTTTAATAACGAATTAATGACTGGTTGTTTCCAGTTTTTCTAACTTGTTTACTGCTTCTTTATATTAGGCAGTGCAATCAGGAACTTCAGTTTTTGTTAAAGAACTTCGATCAAGGCATTTCAAGAGGTATTTTACTAAACTTATGTCTTTTGTTTCTCTTTATTGAAATGAAAATTTTGTATTGTTCAAATAAGAATTTTTATTTTATGAATCATTTAAGAATATTATATGCATTTTTAGAATCAGAGCTTTCTGTCTTGTTTTATAAGGAAAATTTGGTACAATTTGCTTTTAACAATCATGTATTCACATGCAAAATAATTTACTGATTAGTTCCTCATTCACAGTTGTAAACGCATATATTCCAAGAATAATTTGAAATTTCGCAAAATGTATTCAACAATTATGTGACTTTTAAAAAAAGAGACAAAATCCTTTGCTCTAATACTTGTATTTTATATGAAAATGCCTTTTAACAATACAACATTTTATTTATATATTACTTAAGAAATTAAATATAATTTATATATACCAAATTCTTGGGATCTACTGCATTCAGTAACATGGTTTTAACATTTTACTAATTGCTACTAAGAATTAAATTAACTTATTATAATGTTACAACATTTTATATGCTATAATTTAAACTATGTAGGCAAGTTATCTTTTATATATCAGAAATATATCATATTATGAGTTATTTTGAGGAGGTATTATTAATGTGGTTTTGTTTCTTTAATACTGCCACCTCTTGCTTTTGCTCTTTCCTTAATGCAGCTCCTAGGTGTTTTTATTGAAATTCAAACTGGCTTTAGAAAATTTTATTCATAAATATCACTTCAATTATGCAAGATTTTTATAAAATTTAATTGTATATAATAAATGGATAGCAAAAAGTTGTTATTGAAGATTTTTGTTAAAAATATAATATTCCAAATTGGTCCCAAAGAATATCATTGCCAAGTGACATGTATATATCAAAATCAGGGAGAATTTTCACTTTATTTCATCTCGAGAGGTATGCATTATATACAAGTAGCACAGACATTGTGTACAAGCACCACTTACAACTCAATACAAAAGCAGAAGAAGGTTACTAAGACATAAAGAAAATGAAATCATTTTAACTGGTTTTATAAGCCATGATATTCTCATAAATCTGACTTGTCGAATTTTGGCAGGAATTCTCACATATGTTAATCTTGTCAAGAAAAATGCAGGAATCCTTTTGAAGAATCTATCCTTCACCCAGCACAAGGGCTGATGGCACAGTACTTTTTACAAAGCTTCATTTTATTTATTAACTAGAAAAAATTTAATGGGATCAGGAAATAGGAACATTTTAGAATGAAGCCACTTAGGGCTAAATTAAGACAAAATTTTGGAAATTAATTCCAATTAAAATTAGAGTTTAAAATATCTATACATACATACATACCCACCCAAATATATATATTTATTAGTGTTATCCCTGTCTAGTTATAATACGATTTGTCTTGGATATTTCTGTAAAGAATTTGTCTGTTATTTAGGTACCCTGATAAATTTCCATTGTTGTGACATAAATAATAAATATTTCCTTTAAAAATAATGCATGGGTAGTTTAACAGTTATGAATATTATTTTGTAAATTTAAAATTGGCAGCAGTAATATTTTTTGGAACTTTTAATTTTGATGTTGTTAAAAAGCATTAATAGAATTTGAATGAAAATAAGTTGATGTGATTTTGATATTATTTATATTGTAATAAGATTTCATTTTTGTTGACACACGAGCAATACCCTATAATTTTAATAATATAATTAATTGTACTTCTCATTTTTGAAACCCTCCTGGTAGTTTTTGAATTCAATTTTTTACATTATATTTCTCTCACATGAAATATATTTTTGCAGTGCCGATGAAGTTGTTATACATCTACGTGGTCCACAGTTATCACTTCCTTACTTAATACAGAATGGATTCAACTATCCAATTTTAGTAGATTCAACTGTTGGTTTAGGCTTACAGATGCCCTCTGACTCATTTACAGTTAGTGATGTTATGGATTACATAGGTAAGAATCAATCAAAAATTTAAATTTTGTCAGATTTTCATTTGTTCTAAATTTTGATGATCAGTTATTATGTATTTGTCTATTAAAATAAAATACGTGTATAATTCCTGGATTTAGTTTGTGTTTTGTGAACAGATTAATCAATTATAATAATTAAAAAAAATCAAACATTTTTCTAAACTGGAATATGTGAATAATGTAAAAGTTTGAAAAAAAATTGGCTTATTTTGGAGATTTGAGAATGTAGCCCTAATAGAAAGAAGATTTGAAATAATTTTTAACTAATATTATTAGATTTTTTAATAATAAAATCTGTTTAATAATAGCTTCTGAAATTTTTGAAAAAGGGATAATTTCTTTAAAGTGCTGTACAGATATGTATTACATAAATCAGATATTACAAACAAATGATGATCTTTTTTTAAAAATTATTATTATATTTTATTAGACATTAACAATTTTAATAAATATGAATTATTTTCTATAGTAATAAATATGCTTAAAGCAATGTTTCTGATGTTAGTTTTATAATATTGAATAATTGTTAAACAATCTTTTTGAACAATTACTTCTATTTAACGTTAACTACTTACTATCATGACAGTAATTGTTTTAGTTTTTTAATCATTTGATTTTTAATCTGCTCTACTAGAGTGTTGACAAAATGTAATTGGTAAATAATTCTTGTCTATTTGTTACTATTATTCCTTCATTTTTAGTTTTCAGAGTTGAAATGTAAGATATGTATTAAACAAAATTCCTATTACTGTTCACACAAATGTGCTTACATCATCATTCATCATTTGCATTTAAACTGCTGTACCCTTGTTAATTTTTTGTTAAATCTTGTGGTTTAATTTATTTTTCAGGACCCAATTTTCCATTAGATGTCATTGATGTAGCCAGGCAAGAAAACATAAGAATGCCTATGTCAGAATGGGTGGAATATTTCAACAGTCCTGTTCGAAACAAAGTCTATAATGTTATAAGTTTGGAATTTTCGAAAACAAGGTTAGCTTTATTATATCATGTATAATTATATATAACATGAAGGAGGGTAGGATTTTTGAAGGAAGAGAAAAATGTTTGGGATATTGAATTTCATTTTTGTTAATTAATGTTCAAACTAGATGTTGTCTAGCTGCTATATCATGCATAACATGAAAAGTATTTGATCATTTTCGAATCATTCTATTTTTGAATTTCTTCAGTAATATTTATTCAAATTATAACAAGACATTTTGTCTTTTCTGCTTTAACTGGCAATTGACAAAGCTTCTTATTGTCATTAGTTTATAAGCTTTAATTCATTGTTGGCCAGTATTCATTTATTCAGGAAATCCATTGAAGTATCCTATTTAGTTTGGTGTCTATTACTCTACATACTGTTTAGTCGCAGGGTATCACTTGTCTGTTTTAGTGCTAGTATTAACAAAAAACACACCTAAGAAGTAGCATATTTTTCGAATTTGAAATTGTAATCAATTCAGAACTGATGCCATGTAAAAGGTAATGTAGAATAATGTTGTATTTAATATTGTGACTCAACTAAAAATAATATATTAAATGCTTTTGACTAAAACAAAAAATTACAAATTTTCGTGAAATCTGTGGAGGAAAATAAATAGACAATATCAAAGGGGTTATGTATATTCAAATTATCTCAATTTTTTTAACTAGCTGTGAAAATACCAGGTAACTCCAGTTTCATTTATTATTAGGTGTGCCATTTATCAATTTCTTTTAAAGCTTAAACTATTATTTGAAAATATTCATTGGATGTTAGCGCCCGTGTATTAGTTATTATATATATTTTATATTCTCTTATGAAAATAAAGTTTAATCTGTTTAGGTAGTTTGAAGTGAAATATGAACCTCTTTTTTCCTACTTTTATTAATCACTGTAAATCTTTAGACTATACTTTTTAGAGTAATGATAGTTTAAATAGTCATAGACTTGACATCACATTTTTAGTATTTTGATGATTACCTAGAAGTTTTTCTTTCATTTAAATTGATTTTTTTTTTGCTATGTTTTCATTATTTAGAACATTGGATTATTATGCTATTATGATTTCATTATTGCTTATTACTCCCATTTCTTTTGTAAAAAGTCATTTCTAAAAATGCATTTGTTATTTTAATAGACTGTCTGAATTAGTTAAACCTCCAAGTATTGTACAGAAACTAAGTTGGGTCGAAAATTACTGGCCGAAAAATTCAGAAGCATATACACCATTTTGTCCTCAAGTTATGAAGTACTGTCTCATGAGTGCTCAAGATAGTTACACAGATTTTCATATTGACTTTGGTGGCACATCTGTTTGGTATCACATTTTAAGAGTAAGTTATATTATTTATTTATTAAAAGTTTGAGTACATTGCTTTTACTTTAATTTATTAGGGAAAATGTGACTATACTATTATTTTTATTGGTATCTTTTTCAAATTCTAATCATTTTTTTACTAAAAAAACATAGTTGCTTTTACATCTGTGCCAGTAACTTAATTTTAAAAAGTTAATTTATTTACAGCACACTTATTTACCCTTTTTTTAATAATAATTTTTCTTCACGCAAATGAGAGATTGGAGAAAGTAAGGATCACAATAAACATTTTTTAAGTATATATTATAACAAAAGAGCTCTACCAGTGTTTCTGAGTAATAGTGTTTGTTTCAATGCTTCTTTATTTTTAATGTAGATAAAAAAAATCTCCCCTTGTTTGTTACATATGACATGTTCATTAATATCAAAGGTGATCTGATGCTTTGTATGGAATTGGAACCTGAGGATTTGTATATTTGAAAGCTTATATTAAATTGTTATTGGTGCTTTCTTTTTTGGATAATTAGGTTTCAGCTATTTGTTTATATACATACATTCAAGATTTTAAATCATGAGAATGCTTATAATTTTTTAATGTTTACTGGTAGTAAATTTTATTATTACATCTATTTTGAAATTTTTGATACATTTAAGTATAAAGTTGTTATACATAGCAGGAAAAAAAAATTGCATTACTAAAAACTATTGTAATGTCTATCACATTGCAGTGTTAAAAAATATTTTTTAAATTTTATTTTAGGGGGAGAAGGTATTTTTTCTAATTCAACCTACACCGGCTAATCTTGCCCTTTATGAACACTGGATGGCATCTTCAAATCAGAGTGAAACATTTTTTGGAGATCAAGTAGATGTTTGCTACCAAATGACTCTTACTCAAGGGCAAACTCTGTTTATTCCAACTGGTTGGATACATGCCGTTCTTACTCCAGATGATTCCTTGGTTTTTGGAGGAAACTTTTTACATAGTCTGAATATACCTGTTCAGTTGCAGTAAGGCTTATTTAAATATATGTTTCATAATTTATTAACTCTTATGATAATGTTCCATGAAAAATAAAATATAATTATATATTTATAGCATTCATGAAATGGAAAAACGAATCAATACTCCAGAAAAGTACAAATTTCCAACATTTGAAACCGTTCACTGGTTTGCAGCACCTCATATTTTAGAGCAACTTAGAGGTTAGTTCATTTCTTGCTTACTTAGAATGCAGCATATGGTACATATTACAAACATTTCCCTTCAAAATTATTTGAAATTTGTGTTTATTGTATCAAAGATATTAAATTTTAGAAATTTGTTTTAAAGTTTTGTAAAATATTGACAGCAAAATTTGAAAAATGGATTGCATTGTTTGAATATGAATTATTTAAAAAATCTATAAATCACTGTTATTCCCATGAATTGCATTAGCAATTATTCTGACATGGGATATTAGATTAAATGCTTATGTTTTCTTTATATAGAAATATGCATATTTATCATGCATTATGTTGCTTGCTTTATTTTAAAGTTTTAATATTTATATTAATTACTTTTTAAATTAACATAGAAATGTTCTAAATTGAACTTTGTTATTCCTTCAATGCTTTTAGATTTCTTTTCTTTGGAAATGATCCTAATTAATATTTATCTTTTCAAATTGTTTTTTTAATTTATGGAAAAATGCTAATTTCATTTACCTATTGCATTTTGTTATACTTGTTGAAAGAGTTTCTATAATTTAAATTGATGAATTTGATTTTTTTTTCATAAAGCTGTCATTATATTAGTTTATAATTATTAGTTCTTGCTTGATCATATGAAGTATTTTTTAGTATGTGAATGTTATTTTAATGTATATGGTTTTAGCAATATGTGTGCAAGTTACCCCATGAAAATTGCCTAAACATTACACAGTCAAATTCCTTCCTCTGAATATATTAAAATTTGCCAAAGAATTATATTTTAAACCTAATAATTTTTTTGACAAACTTAAAAGCAAAAAAAAAAACTTCATCGGAAACAGGGGCATTAATTCTGCAAATGATTATAACACCAGGAAGCACTATGAAAATTTACAGGCACTCTCTTCAGCATTTCACAATGCATAGTCATAATGTTTATCAAAGATAAAGTTTATGTTGTAATATTCATGAATGGAGCATATTATCACTATGGGCACATTATCTGTAGCAGCAAAGTGCAGCCTTTTATATTTAATGCAAAGAACAGTTTGACTTCATTCCTTTGTATGCGCATGTTTATGCAAATGTTTCAACATATGTAATAAATATTTTGAAACCTTTATCTGCAAATATAGTTTTTTTTAATATTTTTATCTGCAATTATAGTTTTTCATATTTTTATTAGTTTTCTTTTTTCTACACTGGATTTGATATCATATTTTATCTAAAGAGAGGGAATATAGTTCTGTAGATATTTTTTATGAACTTAAAGTATGAAATCTGGTGTTGTAGAGTAGTCTTTATGGAACATTTTATATAAGATGTACAACAAGCAATAATACAATGTTTTGATATATAATGATTAAAAAATTAGCAAAATTAATTACGCTCTTGCTCTTAATAATTATGATTAAGTTTTTCAGTATTTCAAATTATTTTATTTTGATTTTTTTTATTTGCAATAAATATGGATATTTTTTAGCTGCCATTTCTATTGATATTTATTATTTCTAATTGTTTATGTTTTTTTCTTTTTTTAGATAGTAATGTGAGTAAAAGAGAGTTGAACTATTTAGTTACTGGTGCTAAAGCACTTGTTTCTGTTCTGAAGATATGGAGTTCAGATAGTCAGGTATATTTATAAATTCACTATTATTTTCTTATATTCATATTTTTAAACAACTTGTTAAATGCATCATTTCAACTATTTTAAAATTCTTAACTGGATAACACTTTTTGAGCTAATATTTTGTTAATGTTATTTTTCAAATTCTGTTTACTGATCTATATAGTAATAAAGTGGACATAATAAAAACTATTATTCTCCTGGGTTTTTGTTTTTATCAATACAAACATCAAAAACAATCTGAACTGATTTAGTAGTATTTTTACGTCACATAATTTTAAAGATCAACTGTGTTATCAGTTAAATGTAGTAAAATTCAATCTGTTGCTGTAGTTAAAATGTGTTAGTGAACAAAGATGATTTATAAATAAATAATTTGATAATACATTAACAAATAATCTATTATTATTTTTCTGATATAAATATTGTACTGTGAATTTCAATAATAATAATAATTTTAAATATAAAGATGTATGAATTTTCTTGCTTCTCATGAATTAACAGTGAATGTCATGTATATTTTATAAGCAGTTAATTTATGTTTTAACTAATTAATATAATTTTATATTCAACTACTTTTCAAGTATTTAAATACACTACAAAATGGGTTTTTGTATTATCTGTTTGGAAGGCAATAAAAAAAAGCATTTTATATTTTATGGGTTTATTAACTGTACTAAATGCCTATGTTATATTTATAAAGTTTCAATGAATTTGAAATTTGTTTTTAAAAATCAAGCTTATTTTAATGTCATTGTTTATTTGAATATGTGTCTTTGCTTTTATTATGTTTTTTGTTTATTAAATGATTTATGTATTTCTATAAAAAATTTTATTATTGTGATATGAATATTGATAAGAAATTTTGAGACTTGTTATGTTGGCGTAAAAAGCAGCAACTTTCTTCATAAGTTTTCACTTTTAAAAAAATTGTCTTATTATTGCCTATTGTCACACCTTTATGAAACTTCTTAAATCTGAGGTATTAATATAGAGCATTATTTATCGAGATGCAGTAACATATAGCATTTAAATGTTTTTGTATTAAATGATACAAAATAGAAACTAAAAGTTTTCTTGAAGGTTGTTAAAATGTCTGTTTCATTCTTCACTATTACAGAATCATAAACATGATGATGTACCACCAGGCATAAATGTTACAAAGTTGATCAAAGACTTGATGAAAGAAGTAAGAGTTGCAGAGGTCAGTATTTTGTGCAGAGTATGGCTTTCCTTGAAATAAATAATAATATCAAGTAAATTCACTGATCATTTTATTTTAATTTTTATGAGGAGAAAAAAGTAACGTAACTGTTTTGTATGTTAACAAAAAGAAATTGAAGTTCCTAAATACAGGAAGTTTTAAATCGTTATATGTACTTAGATATGATAAAACATAAAGTGTCTTCTATGTCTTAAATATATTATCAACTATGATTTTGACTATGATCATAGAACATTTTTCTTACTACTATATTTAGTTGTTTGTTTAAAAGTTTGAATATTAAAGACTGTAGTTTGTTTTTTATTAATAATCAACTCTTGAACCTTTTATTTAGAAATATGCAAGCAGTAAAAATCCTGTTGTTGCTGCTAGAAGAGCTCCTGTTCGACAAAAGCGTAAAGAAGCTGCAAAGAGAGTTGAAAAAATGTTTAAAATGGTTTGCTTCATTACATGTTCTTTAATCATTCCAAAATTTTGATCTTTTAGTTATGAATATTGCTATTTTTAAAACAAGTTTAAACTTGTAAATATCATAAAATAGTGAATTCTTTTAGTTATTGTGCTTTTCTAATGAATTAATAAACTATGCTTTTGTTGTTAATTTTTTTAAGAAATAAAATATCTATCTAGATTATTGTATTTATTATTTCCAGTTTTAACTAATACTCTTCTTTGGAATTTCTTTAGGGTCCTACCGAATCTGAAAAGAATCTCAGTTTAGTCTCCCAATATTCATTAAATGCCAAGGTTTCTCCTAATTCAGATTTATTCTATGATGATTTTCCTTTCCAAGCTCAAAACTCTGACATGCAACTACACATACAAGACTCGAAAATGATGCTGGACAAAATGAACATTGATTTCAAATCCTTTCTGGATTCAGCTTCTCTGAAAGAGGGAGCTATAGCAAATAGAAATCTGTCTGCTCCTTTTGGGATAGCAGGGTAAATTTTTTTTTTATTTAAACTATTATAACAAATACTGTTATTGTATACTTGATTTATAATGAATTATTTCAATTAATTATCATAAAATTAATAATTAAAGTTTTTATTAAAAAATTAACATTTTAAATACTGATAAAATATTATGAATATTTTTTACTATAATAAATCTAATTTAATTTACTAAATCAATACAGATAATTTTAATGATTAAGTAAAATCTAATTATTTAGTATTGATTATTGTTATAATTTATTTCAAAATACATTTTGTTTTTTAATAACTTTTTTTTAAATAAAATTTATATTTGTTTTCATTCTTAACCCTTTGATGCACTGTGATTTCACAATAAAACCACCACTTATACTCTTGTAAAACTCCATGTAGCGCAGCCCACAATAAATTTTTTTAAAGGTATTTTCTCTTCCCTTAGACCCAAAACCTGAAAATTAACATAATTTTTAAAAATTTAGAAAAATTATATTTGCTTGCTTTGAAGTGTTAAAACAACCATTTAATCAGATTATGAATATATGATTTCTAATTGCATAATTCTGTGTTGTTATTAAAGATTAATTTGTGTATGCTACTGTGCTAAATATTTCATGTTTTAAAATTTGTTTCTTTTGAAATATTTTTCTTTTGTTTAATTAACAATTATTCAGTATATTTTGAATAATGAGAGGAAAAAAAGAATATGTGTGTTGACATTCTACAAATCAAATTTTTAGAGTTCTCTAATTTTGTGTGTTTCTCATTAAAGTTTTAATTAATCAAAATTATCATAATCAATAAAATTTTGCTGTTATTTTTATGGTAATTTTTGATACTGTAATAGCACAGAAAGTTTTTTAGTGCAATTTTAAAATTAAAAAAATATATATTATTTAATGGTTTTAATTTATTTGCTAAGCAAGGTCCCCCCCCCCCTCCTCTGAATCTGGGCAGAGTTTTGAAAACATATTCGACCATAGATTTCATTTTGTAAAAAAAAAAGAAGAAAGCAAATCATTTTTATCATAATATTAATATTAATGCTTGATTTTCAACTTGTATTGAAATCTAAAATGGAAAGGTCATGTATATTGACTTTACAATTTTAAGTGGGACATACTTTCCATCCCCACATAAGAAAATGAGGGAAAAAATCATTTAGATTGCCTAGAAAGTTGCTTTTTTTAATTACTCAATGCCACAAGATTTTTTTTCCATTATGGAAGTTTATTTCAATTATAAATTGAATAGGTGTGAGTTTAATAAAAATAACAGGGCTTTATTATCTATAAGAATTTGATCTATAGAAATACTATGTTAAAACATTCATGATTATCAAAATCTGTGTAACAAATATAATTAAAACGAATAAAAACCAATATTCCTGGCAAACCATCTAGTCTCTAAAAGTAGCTACCATGCCCTAAAAATTAGTTAATAGGCTTTTTATTGATTTAATTAAAATTTTTGATTAGCATTGCATTTTTATTTTATTTTTAAAATATAATTTTTACATGAGATTTGATTTTGTTTATAACAGTTTTCTGATTATATTTCATGTAAACAACTAATTCAGTAAAGCATTATATCTGCTTTGAAAAGTTTGGTACTTACGTATTAGGCTGCCAACTATATCGTTAAGTCGTCACCAATGAATTGCTTAATCACCAATTATGGCAATCTGGCAGTGGTGTAATCCATTGATCTTTATTGCCAAATTTAAATCCATTACCAATGAGTTACTAAACCATTGGTGAAGATGGTCTAATACATAAGTTTATGTATTAAAAAAGTTTATGTATTTATATATATTTTAATCTTTTTTTCCAGGACCAAAGAAGGAACTTTTTCCCCCAAAAAAGAATCTGTGTATGATTTTGTGGACTCAGATGAGGATAATTTAGTTGTTGATGAAAATCCAGTAAATAATAGGAAACGAAACTACAAAAAAGAACATTTTGCTCAAGATCTTTGCCCTGAAGTGCAACCTGGTTCTTTAAGGCTTCGATTATCATGTATGTAATGATATTTGTTTTTAAATCTATGCTAAGCAACTATTTTTTAATAAAATCTGTCCATTTAATTGTATTTTTAATAATTTACTTCGTTTTATATTTGTGTCCAGGAAGTATGATTGATTTAGAATATTTTAAATCCATGTAGTTCAAATTAACTTATGTTCGTATACCCCGATTCAATCCATGATATTAATCTTCATGTAATTGCTTTGACTGCAATGCATTATTATTCTTAATAATGCATTGGAATTATCAGTAGAAAGTGATTTTTACTTAGAATGCCAATTGTTTTAAATGCAGTTATTTAAGGTTGTTGAAAAATATATATTTAAATTCTTATATTCTCAAAATACCTGTATTTCATTATAATAACATGCTAAGAATTCTTTAAAATTAGCTTTATCTCTTTCCATTTTTGCTTCTTTTACACCATATTTGTAAAATTAAAACTCTTTTCTTTTTCAAAGCAAGTGCTGGTATTATCATAACAAATGTTAATTTTGTATTATGAAATGGTGCTTGTACAATTTAGCTGCTGCAATTTGGTAACACCACTGCTTTATTATAGTTAATGGCAAACCTGTTGAAGGGACATTCAATCCTAACAGCATATTGAATCAGGTACCCCAAGATGACAGCAATGCAGAAACTCCTAAAAATGCTACTATAGATGACCTTCTTGTCGCAACTGGCTTAGCTGCGGATGGTGAAAGTAGTGTCAGTCTAGGAGATGATGAATTGAAGTATGTTTTTTTCACATAAGATTTCATTTCTTAACAGTACAATTTGTAGAAATTAAATGTGAAATTTAAATAAAAAATAATTTTTAGAACAATTTCATTTTATTTATTTTTATAATATAATTTTATTTTTAATATATAATTTAATAATGTGCAAAGAATTATTTACTTAATACTTAGTCTTATTCATCTTATAATCTTCTTGGATACATTTTGTGATTCTATTTTGAATTCTAATTCTAAATTATGTAGCATGTTTAGGCCCATGTGATTTTAATTTTTGCACTTTGTATGCAAATTTATATATTAAGGTATTTGAATTGTAAATCATTGCTTAAAAAATCCATTTATAATTGAAAATTATAATTAATACTCATCAAAAATTATAACTCTCAAACATCTGTCTGGGAACCATTTCTTTTATATAAATATTTTTTATTGAATAACAACATTTGTGATTTTTTTTCTTTTTCTAATACCCCAACTTCTTTTTTTAAACATATTTATTAGGTGTTTGTATTGAAAAATTGCTAAGTGTTATCATGTTTTTATCATGCAGTGGTGGTGAAGCCCAGTTAGAACCTTCAACAAGAGATGCAATTCAGGGAATGCTCTCCATGAGCAAAGGTGCAATTAGATTTACTAGTCAAGGAGATGCATCTGCAATATCTGCTCAGTCATTACAACCATCTTTAAAAGCAGAAAATATGTCAGAATTATCATTGCCGCACATGGACAGTTCATTAGCTAATTTATCTATACTTGCCAGGAAGTCAACTCCACCTATACGAAATGCAAAAATTGCTCTTGGTTTTACACGATACAATACAAATAGTAATCAAGAATATGATGATTTTGAAGAACAGCTAAAGCAGTGTCACCAGGATGGAGATTATAGTAAGTATAGTTTTATAAAGCAGAATATTTACTTTTAAATAACAGTTTTGTATTTATGATATTTCATATTTCTATATTTAAAACATTAATTTTAATGCTTGTAAAATTATGTGAAGTGGCATTTTTTAATTGTTTCTTTTATTATGGAAACATATGTTATTGCAACCATCTTTAATAGCAGAAAATATGTCAGAACTATCATTGCTGCACATGGACAGTTCATTAGCTAATATATCTATATTTGCCTGGAAGTTATTATACCTATATGCAATGCAAATCAATTGACTCCATATATTTTATTTTATATTTAAATTTCAAAGCACTTAATAGTAAAATCATTTAATGAAAAAATATCAATGGCAATCAAAATAATGTAATTTAGAAACTAATCCATTCTATATGATGAAGACATAATTTATCTTGTTAATTTAAATAAATTAATAAATAAAAAGATTAAAATGAAATCTGCTATGCATATTTCAATATATCATGTCAGAACATAACTTATTGGACGGCCAAGCACCACATTCTCGTGCTAGTTAAATTATATTTTTATTCATTTTAAATTGAATTAGTAACTTTAGTATTGCAAGTGATCAAAAAAACTTTACCTCACATTTATTGTTTAAAGAAATCTCACATTTCCTATTTATTTCATTTCATATAATCACATTCTCAAAAGGACTTTTTTCTAGGTTTTATTTACTGTAGTAATTAACTTTTTTTTATCATAGCTTTTGTAAATGCAATGGCAACATGTTATTAAAAACTGATTTTATTTTTTAGATGTTTGTGCAGATAATAAAATTTTTATTTTTCGACTACGGATTTTTGTTGTAGCCAAAAACCTCATTCCAAAAATAACATGTTCTGATATGAAAACAACCATCAACATTAATCTTTTGTAAAAAAAAAATATATCCTAGCAAAGCTTCTCATCGATAGAAAATTTTTTGGAAAATTGGATTTGATGTTATTTCTCTTTTCTTACTTACCAAATAGATTTATATCCCCAGTCATGTCAAAATTTTAACGATAATGATTATTCCAAAGAATGTGTGATTTTATATACTTAATAATCCATTAAATAAAAGATTCAACTGCACTAATACATTCTACAATGCTTATTTGAATTTAAATTTGAAATGAAATTTTAAAATGCTAGTATATTGTAATAACTTTTCTCCATTTTTTTTTCTTCTTTTGAGTTAATTGATTTCCCAAATAAATGTCACATATGATAATGCAAATTTATATAAATATGATACAAGCACTCTAATTTATGGTTTAATGTTTAAATTTAGATTTAATGTTCTATATCCATCACAATATTTAGCTGATAAAAAACATAAAAACTTATATGTAAGTTAATTTTAATTCTTTCAGAATTGTTGATTCCCCCTTTTTATTTTTTAATTAATTTGAACAAATAGCAATCTTTATATCACTGATTTAATTTTTATAAAATTAAGTTTTAAGTTGAAGCTTTAAATAAAAATTAAATGTGATCATTAAATACATTTGAAGGAAAGATGATGATGGTTTTAATTTATGTATTTATTTTTTGCAAAATTCCCACTTTTTTTTCAATATTTGTCTTTAAATGTGTTATTTTATCTCCATTGATATATCAAAATATTCATTTAGAAAGTGTATTTGAATATGTTAATCTTATGTACCTTTTTTTATCTGTTGTTATTCATTTTAAAATTTTTCAAAATAACTTAAATGTTTATTTATATCAAATTAAAATGTTTTATCTATAAAGTTGAACTTCATATTTTCTCTGTTAAGTATAATTTTTTAGTTGATTCTGTTACACTCTTTATTCCTTAGTTTATTTGGGATTAGAGGCATCTGATGATGAGTGCCATGTCTTCAAACCTCGTGGAAGAAGCAGACGAGATGAACCTTGGAACCCCAAAGGTTTGTGGGCTTTGACTAAGTCAGAACTGAAATATTTATTTTTACTCAGTATACTTTTATATTAAATTGTATTTTTCTATTGTATTTTTTTAGCAAAATTAGTTCCCAACTGTCCAAAACCTGAACGTCCAGTCCGCGAGGGCACAAGAAAAGAAGCTATTGAATGCGGCTTAGCAGCTGCTGCAGCTAAGATTCCTACATCCTCTGTAAGTGTTAAATTTATTAAATCTCTTATAAGTTGATTTTTTTAAAAACCTTTTGTCCATGTTTATTGAATTAACATTCTATTCGTTTGTTCGTTCTTATCAGATAACTATTCGTTTTCACATTTTTTTTCAGGTAACTATTATTATAAAATCTTTATAATAGAAAAAACTGTTAATTTAAAGCAAATTAGCTACTGTATTTTTTAGCTTCTTAAAAACAATAATAAATGGTTTTTTTTTTTTGTGCAAAGGTTTAAAGAAATCTTAGAAACACTTATATACTTCTTATGGACTTAAAATGTTTTATATTATTATTGTTATTTGTTCAGAAGTGGAATTAATGTAAGTTAAATCTATTTCATTAGTTGATTTTAGTCAGAAAGAACTGATTGCAGCATCAACAAAAAGTAAAATGTGTCTAAAAGAATAAAATAATTTAATAAAATCAACTGATTTGTAGTTTTTCTGCATAAATTAGAAAGTGTTTCAATTCTTTGAATACTGTTTCATGTATTGCTAATTATATGTAGTATTTTCTCTCTATTAATATAATAAAATCCTTTTTAAAACACTTTGAAATTGAATAGATTTGTAAATAATAAATATTGTATTATATTGTTTTTTTTTGTGAAGGGTTTATTTATATTCTTTATTCCATCTAATACATTCTCTTTACTTGAGGTTGAAATTTTTAGAAACTAAATAGGAATGTAATTTATTTTTATCTTAATCCTATAATTCTAATCTGTTCCGTTTTTCTCTAAGCCTCAGAAGAGACAATATTTAAAGAAGAAACCTCCACCAAACCGCAGTAAAATTACTCCCGACCATCAACCTGGCCCTTCAAATCCTGCTTTTAGTAATAAACGACCACTTCCATCCGAACCACCCAAGGGTAGGATTTTTATGTGCTTGATATTTTCTATTCATTATTTTGATCATTCATTCTGAATAATTATAAAATTACTTGTTTACTTTGTGGGGGGTTGGCGTCAAACTCAATTAAGATATTAACCATAGAAAAAAATGTGTTCTTAAAAAATATTTTAATGAAATTGTGCTTGGAAGTGCATTTAATCAAAGTGAGAAAAAGTCTTATTGTTATTTGTTTTTTCAGAATTAATCTGCTTGTTTCAATTTTTTTTCCTTCCAAAAATTTTAAGAAGAAACAAACTTTAATTTTATGAATAATCTTATCGTAATAATAGACAGTAAGGTGATAAAAGTTTTAGATAAAGCACAGCGGTTAAATCAATTACTAACGAGTCATTGAAATTATTCAGTAAGAATTATGACATAATGCAACATGAAAATAACTATTGAATGTTATTTAATAAAAGGCAATGCTCCTTATCTGAAATAATTATTAATCAATCATCATCATATTCAATTTAAAAAGGATTTGGTTCTTCCATTTGTAGACTTAAGAATGGGAAAAGTGTATAATTTACTTATGTGTTTATTTATAATTAAACTAATGCATGTTCTTTATTTCAATAACAACTGTAGCTTTTGATGTCACCCTTATTTGATTTCATCATTGTGCCCTAGTTTAAAAATGTGAAAAATGCTAAAAAAAAATTCAGTAAACAGAATCTTACTATAGCCATGCAAAATGTTATATAAGAAACTATCAAAAACTCATTTTCTGAATTTATCATAGATTTATGATTCTCATTTTTCTGATTTTTTTTGTCTGATTACTTGGCAGGTTTACTAATATTTATAGTATATCTTTCACCTCTACTAAAGTAGAGCTGTAAAAGGCTATTGAGATAATATTTTGAGAAATTCTGTCACTTCTTGTATTTATTCTGTGGTGTATCTAATTACTCAACATATTTGTTGAAATCTGAAAATCTTTTGCATTAGTGTTCATTATTTGATTTACTTGCAGTTTTTGAGTTTGTGCAGTTTTTGACATGTGCAAATAAAGCATGCATCAAAGCAATCAAAGCATGCATCTAATTGTCATATCTATGGCTGAAAGTGCAAAAACTTTGTTTGAATAAGAATATGAGAGTTCATTTACATGGAGATGCATCAACAGAATTGTTTTCCAATCTTGTCCTTAAAATAGGAGTTGGAGCATATCCTGAATGGGTTGGCAAAATTATTGTACCCCACGAACTCTCTATGGTAGTCACGGAGTTTCCAGATCTCAACACCAAGGTTTATCCTGATATTGCTGATATAAAAAAAATAAGCCAATTGAATGACTTAATAAGTATGTAATCGAAGCTACGATAATTACTGGATGTGCTCAAGGAGAGTTGGTTTTAATATTTTAATACCCCACATTCCACTATTCCGTCGGATTATCCTTTTCAATTTAGAAGAGTACAGTTTTCTGTAAAAGTTCGCTTTGCAATAACCATTAATAAGTCACAAGGGCAGACATTAAAAGTAGTAGGGATTGATTTAAGAGAAGACTGTTTTTCACACGGCCAATTTTATGTAGCTTTCTCCAGAGTCAGTTCATCAAGCAGCTTAATAATTTTAGCACCAGAAAACCCCCCAAAAATGTTGTATACAAAGAAAATCTTGTTTAAACATAGGTATAACAATAAGATGAGGATGGACTGCATATGCAAGAAAATCAATACTTCTAGGGGTCCCAGGATCCTCCCAAAATTAGAAAAAATGATAGCTAATAAGTAATTATTATTGGGAATTTTTGTAACTATGTGCACCAAGCACTGTTATCCTCTGCTAATTCCATTACCCGAGCAATGCTGGGTAATGGAATTAGCAGAGGATAACAAGATATGCTAGTTAATAAGATATTATGAAATAGAATTAAAATATTTTTTTAGATATAAAGTTTTTAAAATCATATATATTTGAAGACATATTGAAGTATATTAAATGAAAAGTGAAAAAGATAAACATCCCAACACATATTTTGCTCATATACGACTAGAGTAATAAGCATGTATCCATTTATCAAAGTATATATCTTTTTCTTATGGGCCAAAACAATACATCCAAATCTAATTACTAAGCATGAATGTTTGATTAAAAGCTAAAGCTTAATCAGTATCAAAAGTTCCATCAGCATTAAAAATTTAAAAAAGATTTATGGCCATCAAAATTTGAGTAGTGATTAAATGATAGATGAGCTTATCTGTCATTATAATTAATTTTCAACATCAGTAAGAAACATGATTTAAACTACCTTATCTTAAAAAATGGAATTGAAATATCTTTTTTAAAAATATAAAGTTCAAAATGTTTATACTTTTGAAATTTTTAAAAAGCATTCAGTAGAAGAAAAATTATTAAAAAGGAAAAAAAAAAAAATCTTAAAGGACAGTTTACAGTTAATTTTTAGAAGAAATTTTAATAATAAATGAAATTTATTAGTCAAATGTCAGGTAAATTAGCAGCTTTAATGTTAATTAAGTTTCTATTCCCAAACATATATTTTTTTTGTTACTTTTATGTTTTTATACTTGCTATAAAAAGTCAACAAATTATTTGCTAAAAAGTTTTAAAAATCATCTCAAACAACAACGAAAGAAAAAAAAAGGTTTAATACACTTTTAACATATGAACATTAAAATTTAAATAGTATAAGGAATTTTCTAATTAAAAATAAACTTACATTTAATATAACATTAAAATAAATGTAATGATATTTACAGATATGTTTTTGGTTATTTATTTAAGCATATGTTTTTAAAAAATTTAATTACATTTTTCATTGTACTGTAAGTACTATAAACAGACATTTTTTTATAGACTCAACTAAAATTACTAAATCTAAAAAGGAAATCTGTATAAATGTCAGTTATGCTTATTATAAAATGTATAGAGTTTTTCATTGAAGAACCAATCACAAATTTATTAAATTTTGTTTTCATAAATGAGTATTATGTGTCGATGCATGTACAATGCTATTTCAATGCTCTGCTATTTTTACATAAAATGCAGTATATAATCTATCAAAATGAATTTTAGGAGGACAGTGTTACCATAAAATATAAAATTTTAAAAACACTGAAAGCATTTGTAAAATATGTTTTATATAATTTTGGGAAAATACTTGTGTAATAAGTGTCAAAAGTAACTGATTGTGTATGTCAGCTCATTGGATTGATAATCATTATGAGCCTTGATTTATTGTCATGATATTGATAAAGTAATTTTTTGTGACCTATTGGAGATAAGATTAATTCTGTACATATAAGTTATTGGTTAGTATCACAAAAGAGTATTAAGTAAAATTTAAGTTGAAATTACTTTTGTTATGTGTTGTTGCTTTTGTAATTTAAAAATTGTTGAAATAAAAACTTTAAAAAATATATATATTTGAGTCATCACCAATTGTTTATGCTCTTCTGCAAAATATTTGAAATATTACTACCACATAATTTTGTTAAAACTTTTTATTTGTTGATTAACAATGTTTGTGAAACTTAATTTGATTAATACAAATTTTAATGTTAATGTTTTTAAATTATTAACTGATAGCAATGATGTTCAGAGTAATTATTGACTTAATTAGGTGTTTCACAATAAACATTTCAACAAATGACTAGAACTATTTGAGTATAAAGAGTGCAGACCAGCTTGCTGGGCACCTGATGCTAGGTTATTTTAATCATATATGCATTATTAATTATCTGGAAATTGGATTTGATTGTAACTACTTTTACATAGATTATTTGGCATATTTTAACAGAAATAGAAATAAAAGGAGAATTTAACTTAATGCAGTTAGTTTATGATATTATTATTTTAAGAATTGCATTAGCCTTTATATTTTTTAATTAAATCTTCTTAAATTCAGTGATGATTTTTAAACTTTTATCATTATTATTATTATAATGTCTTTTATTTTGTTGTATTATATTTTCTTTTTTGTGCTTTTCAATTATAATTAACCAAAATTGTAAATTGTATTAAATGAATACAGAGTATTTTTCTAATTATTTTGCAGTAGTGAATAAAAGGCCAAAGAAGGGATTTGCTACAGCTAAACAAAGACTGGGGAAAATATTGAAGATACATAAAATGATATATTAAATTTCTGTATGTAAATTCAATGCCCTATGTTTGTATTCATTTTGAAAATCAAATGCATCAACCCATTGTGTATATTTTCTACCATCTCCTTTTTGTTTTATTGTGATATACAGAACAACCTTTTTTTCCCAAATATTAAAAAAATGTAAAAAGAAGGCATGTAGTGGCTATTTATTTTTTAAAAATGCTAATGACTATTGTACATATTAAGTTTGAAAATTTCAGAAACCTCTTTCAACTTTTTGAAAATATTTATAAAAAAAGAAAAAGAAAGCTCTAAACCTTTTATTCCAAGAAACAAAATTTTTTAATCAAAATTTTGAATTTTATATGATTACTTGACTGAATTACTTTCAATGTGGTATTACAATATTTGGTAATTCAGCAAAAAATTATGAGACATGCAGACTTTGATGTCAAGTTATAATTAATACATTTTGAAAAATGACTCATTATTATGTTTCAATATTTCAATCACATTTATTAAATTTTTATTTAAATGCTTTGTTTTATTCATTGTTGGATGTTAAAATTTGTAACTGCCTGTGGAACTACAATTGAAACCTCTTTAAGTGTGTACATACTTTTTAACATGTATGCATACTTATTTGATGTCTCATTTTATGCTCAACTTTTCTTACTACTAATATCATTGACATTTTATAATGTTGAGTCCTTTTTTAGAATTGTTAGTTTAAATGTTTTAAGCTTCAAAGTTTTAAATAATGAGCCAAACAGTATTATCAGTAGTGTATACCACTGAGTGTGATCATAGATTATTTGATAATTATTCACAACTCATGAAAAGGCATAATTGAGACCATTTAATTCAAGATCTGTATTTTTAAACTCCTGAGAAAAATTCATATTGTATTGTAACTAAAAATTCTTCACTAGTATCATTCTTAAATTATTCATATTTATGCCATTTTGAATAAATCAACATTATGCATTACATTTTAAAATCAGATTAATCTAATATTGATTATTTTGAAGAATTTTTTCTAGATGAGAAGTAATTGACATGCCTATAATTTAACATACATGTAATTGTTCTCTACAACAATTTAGAAAATCAACAAATCTATTATAGAAATATTCCTGAGTTACCATTCATTTTGCATAATCATTCTAATAATTATGATTTCTTGTTAAAATTTTCAAATCTGTTTTCAATATAAAAAATTATTTGTTGACAGGATATAGTTTCTAAAACTAATATTGTAAATTTTATTTCCTTAAAGATTTTATTTGAGTGTTGATTATCCTTTCCTGTCATTATTTCTAGATCATTTTCATATTATTATTTTTAAAAATATATAGAGGGATAATTTTTATATAATTTGAAGCAAGTTCATTCATATGAAACAAATAATTCATTCTAGCAATATTTTTATTATGCTAGAAATAGTTTTTAATGTTTTTATGAAGATTTCATGGTTTAAAAGATTAATTCCAAGAATGAAGGAGGAAAAAATCATTTCTAAATGTCAAATGCTTATTTTGTATTTATTAAAAAATTGTATCTTAAAAATTGTGGTTATATCTCAAGTCATTAAATAAATTGTATCTCAAATTTGTAGTTTTTCTGTATTTATTTTTTATTTGAATTATTTGGTTGAGATTCTGTTCTGTTTATATAATATTAAAGCTACTCTTAATATGATTTAAAGCAATCTTATTATATTAATAAATCAAAATAAATAATTTGTTCCCATAATTGTGATAACATTCAGTGGTACCTACTAATAATCTGTTCTGTATAATGCTCTTGAAATTGAATATTATATATAAAATCTTTGCAAGCATGTTGTTATTGTTCTTCTTGTTTATTTTGTTATTAAAATCTTGTAAAGTTCATTTCCATTTGACCTCCTTTTCCATTTTATAAAGTGAATTAAATTTTTAATTCCTTCTTATTTTCCCAGAGAAGTGTGTTGTCTGATTTCATAGATATAAATAGATATAAAACAGTCTTAAAGATAAGGTCTTGCTTTTTTTTTAGGCAAATAGTCTAAATTATGCGTGAATTCATTTAATAAAATCAATGTGTGTTTTATGAGAAATAAAATTATTCTCTGATTTGGAGAATGTTTATTTGCTTTTTTTAGCATGTCATAAATTGTTATTCTAGCAAAAAAAAAAAAAAAAAAAGTAATTTTTTTCTTCTTCTGATTTGTGTTTAGATTAACTGTTTTTTATTTTTGTTTCTTGTACATTGAGAATTAACACACACACATCTTTTATTAAAGTTATTCATTAAATTTATTTCTTGCTTTATTAGCTGACTTATTTATGTTTTGTAAATTTTGCTACAGAAAATTATTTTCCCAATAATATCTTTCTGTCATTTAGACTTTTTAACTTAATGAGAAGGAAAAAAGAAATCTGAATAAATATGGAATTATCTTTATTTTAAGTAAATTGGTTTTCCCCATTAATATTTTTTTATGAAATGTGTTAATTGTAATATCTGTAAAACAGTTTCATTATGTATTCTTGATTATTTATTTATAGTCATTTCAAATAAATAAATTTGGAACAAATGTAATTGTTTTAACATTTTTATGTTATGATAAATAATATTTGTTTTGGTTCTTTTTTTATTTTTAAATTTTATTTCTTAATAGTAGAAGGATTTAACATTACTAAATATTCCCATTTTATATTAGCAAATTTCATTTTTTTGCAAAAATAAATGACTGTGAATTATATTTTTACGACTTATGCTTCTCTTACGCTTGAAATTTCATAAATAGTGATAGTCATTTTTCCCCCATGTGATTTTTTTTTTTATTTTTGGTTTGATACAAATTTCCTTAAAGACTTCATAGAAAAAAGAAGAAAAAACTTGTACTTTGTAATTTCGGTGATTTTGCATTTGTTTTGTCATTTTTTTTCCTTTCTTTCTTTTCATTTCATTTCAGTATTTCAAGTAAGCTGTGATATGAACTCTTATATAGTTAATTTTTTTAAAAAAACATAAATGCTTCAGTGAATTTGTGAATAGATTATTTTCAGTAGTGTACATAATTTTCATTGTACATGCCATATGATGAAAGTAGAAATTTCTAAAAACCAAAAACTTGGTTTGTTTCATTATTTCCCTACTGTTTCATTTTCCGGATGTTTGAAAATATTTGGAGTGACAAGTTTTATCGCTATTTATTTCTACCAAGGTAATTCTGTAAATAGTGCTTTTTGAATTTCATTTTTTATGTCATAACTATCACTCAATGTATATTGTTCTCAATATATAAAATATTTTCACAATATATATTTTGGTATTTCAGAGAAAAATTACAATTGTGTATACTACATCTGCAAAATCATTGTCACTCTTGTAATCCTGAAACAATGTTTTTGATTATTAAACTGATTTTACTTGAAAATATCCTTGGGTTTTATTGGCTGCATTTTATTAACTTGATTATATAATAAACTGCTCTAATTCACAAAAAATTCTGTGCCAAGAATTAATAAACGATGGGGTTCAATGCTCTAATTATATTTGGAATTTGAACTTATCAAATAAATAATTTTTATTAATAAGTTGGATTTTCATAAAGTCAGTTTCTTTTCTTTATCTTGAAAGACTTTTTTGGTTGGACATTCCCAACAAATTTCTTAATCACAGCTTGAAAGCCGTTGTTCTGTTTATCAAAGTAAACAATTTCTATTTTATAATAACTTATTTTAAAACCACTATTTGTTTTAATAATTATTTACTTTATCCTAATTTAAGTAACTTTTTTAGGTTAATTTGAATGTAAATATCTAAAATCTAGTATTCTTTTTTTGTACCCCTTCCCTTCAAAATTAAAGTGGAATAGAGCTTTTATTTGGATGTTACCATTTTTGATTTTATGCAGGTTGTTGTTCATGCATATCATATACAATATTTTAATTGATCATTCATATGACATACAGTTGGAAAATATTGTCTCCATTTTATATTTATTGAAAAAAACTTTTTTTGCTGGTGAGAAAGATTTAAAATTTAAAACTATTTGTTTCCTTATTGAATTGATTCAAATAATAAAATTAACACAAGAGTTTTTTTGGTTGGTACTGTTCTATTAATTGGGCCCTAGATAAAATCTGAAATCTTTGCCATAAATTATTGTGGAAAGAGTGACAACATATGAGCTTAAAAATATACATTAATATTTATAGTTTAACAGTAATGATAAATAACAAAAATTGTTTTTTTTTCATATTTTGAGATCTAATATTCTTTCACTGCACATTAGGAATTAATTGTGAAGCAAAAACTAATCCAACCTGTGTATACTTGAAGCATGGTTAAATTTCTCTCTAAGTAATTTAACTATTTGGTTAGATTTTTTTTCAAAATATTCTATTAATCATAATAAGAAATTCAAATGCATGAAATCTTTGTCATGAAGAGAAAAGTGTCTTCCTTTGAAAATATTAAGAGTTTAATTTTATATCTAATCAATAGGAAAATTTTGATCATGTTTAGATACAATACAGAGAGAAGTCATGCACAGAGATTATTCCTCTACGATTAAAAAATGCCCTCTGAAAAAAGTGGTGTAATTTTTATGTAATGAAAAGTTCATTATTAAGTTTATAAATAATGAAGTCTGCTTCATATCTAGTTGAATCAATCTTTAAAAAAAATGTATTCTAAGATAATTTTTCTCTTTCTTATATATTTTTTGTAACAAAAGAAACAAAGAATAATTTCATTATAAAATTATAAATAGTTTCCTCACAGAAAAATTGAATAAAGACCTTTAA
>JAOUZG010041912.1:3424768-3451922 GCA_026289955.1 Argiope argentata
TTACAGTAAATAGAATCTCACAACTAAGAAACTTTAGACTAAAAACCCTGCATCCCATTTTTCTCATCGAATTAAAGAAGACTGAAAACCATCAGAAAATTTACATCAGATCCCTCTCATATATCAGAGTCAAGATAGGAACATACAGGAAACCCAGCAAGGCAACGATGTGTTTTAATTGCGCAGGTTTTTACCATAGCGCCAGAAATTCCAACTGCAAACCACGATGTATTAAGTGTAATGGAAGTCACCCCACACGGCAATATACAATCACCGAAATAATCAAGGAACCGACATGCATCAACTGTAAGGAAACCGGTCACCTGGCCTCTTGGAGGAGGTGCAAAAACTACCACTCTTCTAGAAGACTCCCCACCCTAAAAAAGTCCTTCGCAGAAATAGTTCAAGATAATAGCAAGAACCAGAAATCTAAAGACGGCCCAACTGAAAATTTCAGACAACCCCAGCCTTGGTATGAGACTCCACCACCCCGAAACTCAGAAGCCCTAGAAATTACAGAATTCAAAGAAATAATTGAAACCCTAAAAGAAATTAAAGCCCTACTCAGAGAATTCCCCGAATTGGTAAAAGCAGCGAAAAACCTGAGAAAAACCACAAATAAAGAAGAGAGAAAACTCATCCTCATTAATGTCCTTATCGCCTAAAACCTCAACAGCTCCAAAAAGTCCTCTTTCCTGGGTTCCTGATTGGTGCAAGACGATCAAAGAAAAATCCCAACTCTGCCGACAAAATCTGATCCAAAAATAAGACCTCTTCACCAACCTCGCCTACTACTCTCTGATTGGATCCGACACTTTACCTCCTCTCCACCACCCCTCTTGAGGGGCCCAGACATTCTGCTCTTCTCCAGCGGCAGCAGTCGCTCCCTCTGCTCTCAGAGGCGATGGCTCTCCATGAGTTCCGAAAGTCACTATCAGTTACTAACAGCCATGTTCAATTTTTGTCAACTTTCCACCAGGACAGGAGGATTCTCCTTTAACTGCACCAGTCTTTGCAGTGAGTTCAGAGTTGATCTCTCAAAGGAGAGAAGCGGTTTTTCTGGACTAGTGGATTTTCTCTTGTTATTAGTGACCTGTGTTTGCGTTTGCTGTTAACGCTGTGTTATTGAGCTCGCTGCGATTTACTGTTGCTGTGCTATACGATAGCTGTTTTGCAAACTGTGTTTATTGTGCGTAAGACTTGCATTTACGCTGCAAGTGACTGATTATTGCTGGATTGTGTTTTCTGAAGTTTTTACTTTATTAATTATCCTGTATATACCTGTAAATAGCTGTAAATAAATTTGTTTGTGCTGTCCTCAAATAAAGTCCATTCAATCCGAACCCGCTACGCTAAAAACGTAACAATATTAAACTCGAGAAATTAATCTGTTTAATGCATTACAGATATACAGGCCTCTAGCAATTTTTTCAAAAACAAATTTATAAGGAAGGCAGCATTTTACGTATACGGTCTGATGTTTTCGAAAGTGTTTGCCACAAAAATTTACAAAATTTGTTCATATTATCCTTTTTGAAATTTACACCTCTTATATATATTTTTCTTTCATACAATAAAGAAAGAAAAAATAGATAAGAACCAATTTTCTCTCTCTTTTTTTTCTATTTTACAGCCTGAGCATTGAGTCAACGTTTAAGCAATTTTTTTTATTCGAGTTAGTGAGCTAAAACCAATGAAGAATTTTTCTTATTTGGGAACGGAAATTTCATTTTATATTTGTAAATGATTTTTTTTTTCTTTCTTTAGTAAAATTATTGTTCGGTTCTGATTGGCTTGCTGAGAAAAAAATATGGATATGAGAAGCCCAATGGGAAAAAAAAGAAGAAAAAAAAAGTTATTTTATTCTTGAGCACTGTACATATATTTTGTACAGTACAGTGAACATATATATATATATTTATTCTTGAGCATTGTACATACCATTGTACATATATTTTCATATTGCATTTTTTATGAGTAAATTGAAAAACATTTTTTATGAGTAAATTGATATATGACTGGTTAACTAAAAGGACGGTCTAGATGAACATAAATCTTGTAGTGTTGGTAAATACTTGTAAAAAAAGGGGAGAGAGTTTAATAAAATTAAAAATTATCTGAAATTAATTAAATGCAAATGAGGATTTTTTTTGCTTTGAAGATTAAATTTTATTTTAAATTCAATTTAGTTAAAAGATTAAAACTATTTTTAAAATACAATCAAGAATATCTTGTGTAATAATTAAGGAGAATAAAATAAATTGACATCGTTCTAATAAAATTAGAAACATATAAAAAAATGCCAAGAAAATTCAACCCTCAGAAACGCTGAAAATCAAAAATTGTTGTTAAATTTTCATTCGACTACTCTGAACCAAAAAGTATGTAAATCGATAATACAGTCTTGGTTTCAAAATCGAAAAATGAGGATAAACAAACAGCCTCTTTAAATCAAAGTTTTTCTTTTCTCAAAACCTTTTTTATGTCATTATAAATAAGATTCCAAAAGTTCTGGGATTTCACATGTTTTTCAGAGCTTACAAAACCTACATTTTTATAACCGGATCATTGCTTAGTAACTAGAAAAAAACACCTAGGGCTTTTTTTATTGCGTTAACCAATTATTATCCGTATTTTTTTTATCACTTAAACACATGCTTGCTTAATTATCGTAATTTTCTCCTCTCCGAAAAATTGCGCTTTCATTGTTAAATGGAAAAAAAAGTGGAGAAATGATTTTTTTCGGTTATTCTGCATTATTCTGAAACGAACCCTATTAATACAAGAAACTCTGCATCATTGCTGCAATATTTTATTATTACGCAGTGAAACGTTTCGAATATGAACAACATAGCTATAGTAGTAACATTGTAGCAAAATCTTGTGCTAGTTCGCATTTGTCTTTAAAACCAAATTTCATAAAAGTTTTAGAGCAAAGAAATTTGTGTTGTTGTATTGTCATCGAATATCTTATTACAATACTGGCTGTTTTAAAATTCCAATGTCTTCCCAAATTTTTTTATGTTTTTTTAAAGGACGATTTAAATTAAATACGTACATTAATGTTAGAATCAAAATGTAGTGTGAAAGTTTAAAAATTATTCTCATGTAATCGATTGCAATTTTAAATGATAAGGGTCATTAAAAGATATATTACCGTCTAGCAGTACTAAACCAGTACAAGACAAATTTCACAATTATTTTCTAACTTGAATAACAATAATAAGGGAAAGAAGAAGATATGAAGTTGGCAAACATGATACCTTTATTTTAAAAGTAATTTGCTAGCATTCCTTTTACTAGAATGTTAAACGTCTAAAAAATGAAAAAGAAAGAAAAGAAAATAAGCAAGTTTCAATTGCTGAGATTGAAAAGAGTCATGAAGGACTGAAATCCAAAATTAAAATCAATAAAATAAACTGAGAAAGAATTTGTAGATAAAATTTCTACGGATTCGGGAGTGCTTTTCTTCGAAATCAATCTCCTGAATTTATTGTGAGCCTTCAATAAATGCTTTTTTAAAAAAGCTTTTTTTATGATGATGATGATTTAACAATTTCAATAAATGGCAAGAAACATCACTATCGTCCTCTTCCCAATTCCATCCCATACTCTGGATTTTTAATGCCAAAAGTTTGTTTTTAGTTTTATAAAATAAAACAGAAGATTCCCAAACACTTTTGAAATATAATGTCTTCAGACATTTTTTATGGCACTGAAATTTATTACAACCTAGAAGTTTATTTGATGACATCGACCACCTGGTTCACCAAAAATAATGGTTGCATTTAATTTTAATTAAATTGTTTAGATAAAACTTCATTCCTTATCAAATTATCAGGCATTAAAGCCACATTATTTGAATGATCTTGCACCTATTCATTGTGCATATGAACTTTTCTGACTGATACCTAGGGCCTGACTAAGGCAGGGGCATGCAGGTGCAGGGCAGTTGCGCCGGATTCCCACATAAGTGGGGGCCCCTAAATGGAATAGAAATTTTATTTTATGTTTCCTTTTTTAATGAATATTCTTAATTACTAAAGTAGTGTAACAAAGGAGGCCCCAAAAAAGTATTTGCCCCAGGCCCCAATTAGGTTAAGTCGGTCCCTGCTGATACCAGTTCCAAATGACACCATAAAGCTATTATCTCCTTTATTTTAATTTATGTTTTAAATTTAGCACGATCTCAACTTGACTTCTTTTCGTCCTAAAATCGTCGCAGATATATCACAGTTTTTCTTTAGTTTTCAACAGAGGAATTTCGAGGAACACATTCCGAATTTCGACATCCTGAAATTTAATTTGTTAGCAATAATATAATTAAGATGGTCTGACCTGACGAGCATTAAAATCCACACACACATTCATCTTTATTATAAGCTCAGAAATTAATTCCAATTTAAGTGCAAAAATAATTAATGAATTTCTGGAAGCAAAACTGAGACTGAACTAGGGATGACGAATATTTTAGAAACGGTTATTACGTAAGCAATATCAAAAAGTCACAGATTTCAGTGACCAATACTTTTCAAAAATGGGTGTGATTCAAATCACTGACACGTTCTTATTGGTTAATATTTCGATTTCAGGTCTTGGATCACGATAGAAAGTAACAATCGATACGATCTGTCCAATGGACGCTCTCGAAGCAGATGTCAATCATGCATTTGAAAAGTCCCTTACCCACTGATGCGCTTTTCAGGAACAGACCCCCCCCACACACAAATAGTTGGGGCAGGTGGCCGGTGATGGGACTTTTGATCACACGCAGTGAGCTTCCTATTTCAAAAAGAGTCAATTCTCCCCATCGCTGGAAGCTATACGCGGCTTGACTAATCTTACGAAAACTAGATTTCTTCCTCATTCATCTTCATAGAAAAATACTAACTTTTGTTTTTAAACAAGTTTCGGCCGATATTCAATGCTTCAAACAAAATTAGTAAAGATTTATATCTATTCTTAACTGGATATAAATACTATAATTACTAAATATCTACGATTGAAGCGATTTAATAAGTTCATAATTAAATTTTCTGTGCCTGGTTAGCATGAGAATTCCGCCGCTCTGAAGGATTTCCCAGTTTTTAAAGTCAGAATTATGGCTTATTAAGCTGTTTTAAAGATTAAAGGACCATTTTAAATTAATTGCCAATGATAAATTTTTCTTCATTGATTTATAAAAACATTTTGGGAAAGATGCACAAAAACTCATGCAAATTTAAATACTTTTTTTAAATTTTATAACAGAGAATGTAAAGGCTTGCATCACGTATATATCAATAAATTTGTTTAGATATCATCAATATTAAGGCTGGCAATATGATAAAAAAATGCTTCGTTTGTTAAAATTTCGTGGATTTCAGAATTCATCGGGAAATAATTTATAATGTTCCCATTTAAGATATTCTTTTACTCTTTTTGCTTTAATTGATTTTCTTTAAAATATTTTTTATTGGAATGAACTTAAATAAATTAATAATTAAAATAATATTTCTTCTGCGTTTTTTCTTTCTTTCTTCTTCAAGGTGTTTTAAGTGCATATAAAAGAGAATTGATATCATTAGACTCAAAAATTTAATTTACTTGTATTTTCAAAAACGCAATTTCAAGAAAATATCTGTAATGTATACTAAGTCTTATTCAATCTAAACGTAAAGTTTTAACCCCTTGACATACGAATTTGCTTTACTTAAATTGTTATTTTAATTAGATGACGCATACTATCTTAAATATATACTGTTATCTTCATTCATATAATAATATAACGAGCATTTGAGATGTTGAAGCCTTTCTAGGTGATTTTTTTCATTTTTAAATGCTTAATCGTGTTCACTTAGTTGCAGGCTTAAAACTGAAATAATTCGATGCGCGTGTTAGACATGTCAATGTTTACGAAGGGGTTAAAAAATCGTATGGAAATTTCTGAAAGTAAAAGATGATAAATTGCTGAATGCAACCTGCCTTTCGATTATAAGTCATGCATACTCTATATTCTATTGTCTAGATATTATTTTTAGTAAAATTATATTTTATGTTTTCAGATAAAGTTTTAATAAAAGAAATGGATAAAAACTATTTTTCTTAAACCACAAATTTCCTTAATTGTCAAATATTGATTATAAAAACTTAAATACCTTCAAATTTACATTCTTATACATTCAAATAAATTCTGCATTTTTAAGAAATCCCTATTGTAATATTTTTAGCCGTGTTTCACAGAAAGCGTTTTAAAAAATCGGTTTTGCGTAGGAAGGATATAGATAAATGCATGTTTGTGTCTCTCAAAAAATATATACTTTTAGAAATTAAAATGCAATATTTTGAGCAAATGGAATGGCTTGAAATGTTAAATTTTAAACTTATAGCCGATAAAAATGCCTTAAAAATATTTTATAATGAAAATAAAATTTATAATGTAATGATTTAAAATGAGCCAATTTCTACCGATTTTTTTAAAAAAACTGTATACCTTAACATAATTACTGAGCCAAATATCAAATTTGCTGAATATTCTTTAACGATAATTGCGTTTCTAAATAAGAGAGAAGGGGGGGGAATTCGCTTAAAGTTTACTAATATCTTCTCAACTCGAAATTAATAATAATTGACATTACCACTCTAAAAAAAGGAAGGTAATCGATTTTGTTGGGTCACAAGTAATAACTATTTCATTCTGAGAATTTGTTATTGATTAAGAGCATATATAAAAAAATTAAGAGATTTAGCGCAAAAATTGCAAAGCTCTTTTAAGTATTAAACAAACATATATATACATCAATCAAAATTACTAATTTAAATACGTCTGCATTTTGTTCTGGCACTCATGTATATATGTGTAATTCTCAGTTGTCGTATGAGTACAAACATTTCCGCACTAAATTATTATTCGCAAAAGAAATTGTTTTGAAGAAAGACTGAAATTAATTTTTAAATTAAATACACTTCATTTTTGGAGAACTGATGCCTTCTTAAATGATATAGACGAAAATATAAAAAAATTTAAATCATTTTTCCTTAAAACATGTCAGTTTTTTCTATAAGAATTAAGATTTAAAATGTGAAGGCATTAGAAAAGTATTATTTAAAATGAAAATTCATTCAGATACTTTTCCATTTGTTTTTCAAAGTGTGTTAAATATGTAACAAAGCAATGTTCGAAATTCCTATTGTTTAAAATTGGTGCGTGGGTAAAAGGTTTACTGAAAATTAGTAAATGTTTTGTGCTTGGGAGGTCTGTCTTTCATTCGCCCTCTTCGTGGGTTCACATCTCATTTTACCTCCTTTTAGGACTCCATTTCCGGGAAAAACTATCTGAAGAAAAAGTTCAATATCTTTCTTTTAAATAGGCAATTACCGAACACATGCGGAGAATTGAATAGGTTTTTTCTCTATGAATCTTTCTGATATTTCCAGTTTTATTTTGTTTTCGGCTTATTGCATCTTTAACCCTCTCGATGCCAGCCGGGCGTTTTGGAAATTTAACTAAATTTATCCTTAGCAGTTTTATTTTATGAGGTGAAAGCAAGTATTCTATAAATTATCTGAAATCAAGTGAAATGGTTCTAAAGTGTGCAAATTACAAAACAAAGTTTCGGCTTGGTCTTCCATGTAACTTTTATTGACTTCGGCCGACATTTCTTTAAAGTAAAGCGTACAAATTAATTTATCATGGTAAATACTTCTATAATTTTTTGTTTTCTATTTAATTTTTGAATATTATCAGTTGAATAATTTTGATGAAATGACACTTAGTAGTTTACGAATAGATATTTATTTTTTCTCCTTATTTTTTTTATAGAATTTATTTTTTTTTATAAATACGAAAATATGTAAAAGGTACTGCAAACTTATGATGGAATTTAGTAATTATACTGTTTAGATTTTTATCACATTGTTTAATAACTGATTTTCATTGATGAAGTAACTAGATGCAACTCATTGATCAGTTATGCTGGAATCGCTTGTCTTTATAGGGCTTTTTTGTCATTTTTTTTTCTAATTAAATTAGGTGATTTCAGCAAAATGCATGAGTTCATTCATGCATATGTAATACAGCAGAATAATAAAATATGTTTAATATAAGATGTGCCTAGCAAGATGGTGACCTAGTGCATTAATTTTTTTTTTTTTTTTTTGAAAAATGTATGATGTAAAAATTATTTCAAATCATGCTATATGAGCTAATTATTGAAGATTTATTGCTCAATATTTTTCTACTATCGAGGAAAAGAAACTACTAAAATATACATTTTTTGAAATTGGTGGCATTTCACTTTTTTTAGCATTTTTTTTTTTGTGATACTGTAGTTTTATAAATTTAGATAGGTACTAATGCCATTGTTAATTTATTTTATAAGACTCAATTAGTATATTATAATATATTTGTATTCACTGTTTTGTTCATTTATCTAGTTACAATGAATTTTTTTACTGATATTTCTTTAGAAATCCTGCATTTTTTCTCTATTACTTTATCAACATAATATATTATTATTTTTTAATTGTAGGGCAAAAAAAAATGAAACTAAGAACTAAAAATTTATAGTGATATTTATAAATATATCTTGCTGTGACTATCTGAATGAATAGAAAAGGGATATTTTATTATTAATTGGGAATTTCAGCAGATAATTTCAAACTATAATAAAATTTTCTAATTCTTTGAATATTATATTAAATCTAAAAAAATAACACAATAGTTTATTTATAAAATTTTAAACAAGTCTAGTTTCTTCAATCAGCAAAGATCCAATCAATTAACATTAGTAAATTATTTCAAAGATGTGCTGATAAAAGTCATATTTAAGATTTAGTCAATTTTTTTAATAGTTAGTAGAAATATATCATAATTTTCAATTTATCTTTGTATTTAGATAAATAATCTTTTATTTAAATAAAAAGACAAATTTAATATTTCCTTATTTAGGTAACTGACTGTAAATTCTAATGGGATAACTTTTTGTTTATTTTATTGAAACAATTTGTTTGTTCTTAAAACAACTGTTAATGATTTAATATATTATCAGTTGTCTTTTTTAAAGTTCGAGATGAATGTTTTAAAGAATTTTCTAATGTTTTTTCTTTTCATTTATTTATTTAGGCACGAAATGCAGAGAAAGCGATGTAAGTATTTTTTAAATATGCATATTTATTTTTGTAAATGTATGTGTGTATTGTTTTTATACTTTGAATTTTTGATTCATATATTTTGAGGTAAAGGAATTTTTATTCTTGCTGATGAATTGTTCCTAGATTTAATATAAATATCCTTTAATGCTGCATTATGTTACCTCCCCCCCCCAAAAAAAAACATCTTGTGTTGATATAGAGATATCTCTAAGTAAACATCTAATCAGTAAGCCATAACATTCTTTTTTTTTTGAAATCCTTATTATCTATGTTTTTTGTTATATTCTAATTTACTTCTGCTACATTTGCAGGAGATTCAGTGTACTTTTATTGAAAAAAGAAATGTATCTATGATATTTGTGCAATAAATTTTTTGTCTATATATGGTGAGAGTTATCTATTAAAATTACATGAGAAATATATGAATGTATGAAAAGAGTATTTCAAAAAATTATGTTGCAAATAAAATTCATAATCATTAATTTACTTTTTAACCATTTATACCTATTTATTTTCATGCAATATTTATTTAATATAGGACAACTCTGGCTCGTTTTCGAGCCGCTCAGTTAGCTGAACAAGGAAAAGGACAACAAGAACGTAGACCATTTTTAGCATGTGATTGTGATGACCTTAAATCTGCAGAGAAGTGGAGAAGACAAATTATTGGAGAAATATCAAAAAAAGTAGCTCAAATTCAGAATGGTAATTTTTAAAATATATTTTTAAATAAATACATTAAATATAATTTGCATTTACTTGGAAGTGTACCTTTTATGTATCAGGTATATTCAGTGAAACATTTTTACATATGAAAGATATTGATATGTAATATTTAAGAAAGATAGAGTAAACTAACAATTTTCCATAAAATTTTTTTAATTTGATGCCAAAATTTGTGAAATTACCAATTATAAAATTGATTATTATTACTAAAGACATATATACTTAATTTTGATTAATTGGCACATTTTATCATAATTTTATTGGTTTCATTAAATGAATTTCATAAAAAAAAAAAACCATTTACAAAATTTTTTTTGCATCTTAATGATTAAGGAATTGTAAGAAAGCAGTGTTATCATTACAGTTATTTATTTTAATTCTAATATACCTTACCCACTGACTGTAGAAAACCATTGATCTAGTGCATTTTTGAGTTTGGATCATTTTTATCATATTAACTTCAGAATGTTCCTGTTTATCTATTGTATGTAACTATTCCTATTGGAATTGACTTTCTTGTTGTAAAAGATAAATTACTGGGCATTTTGATACATTATTAGCATACATATGATGACTTTTATTAGATGGTTAATTTTATACTGTAAAACAATTTTATTTGATAGTATAAAATTTCTTTTTATCATTTTGTCAAAGGGTATAAATTCTATGAAAAAATTATTCACATTTATGTATATGAAGTGATAATTTTAAATTTAACTGAACTTAAGTATAAGTCTCCCCCCAAATCACTAATGATAAAAGGGGTTGAAAATATCATGCAATTTTAGTAGATCTTATTTGGAAATGCAACAGCAGTCCAATAAAAAAGAAATTGATCAACTGTTTCAATTTATAAGATTATGTTTAGTTAATGCTTATTTATTATTATTTTTTTAAGAAGGGGGGATATTACCCAAAAAACAGAAAATAAGCATAAACTCATTTTCCCCATTGCTTAAATGGCTGCTTCATTTAAACAATGGTTTAAATAAATGGTGTTGACTGCTTTATTTGAACAATGGTTTAAATAAATGGCATTGACTGCTTGTATCAAATTTGTGGGCATTATGAAATAAATATTTTCTGAGAAAAGTTTCGAATGCTCCTAAATGATCTTTAATTAGAATTGTGTCCCCCCTATAAAGTTAAATATTCAAATCATGTTGAAAGTATTAAAAAAATCTTAATAAATTTTATTGTGCATCAAAGGTATGTGATGATTTGCAGTTTGTTGAGAAAATTAGAAATTTTCATATCTAAAGATGGAATTGAAGTTTGAACAAAAACTTGAATTAATCATTTAAAATAATATATATAAATTATTCTTTCATATGAAAATCAATTTAACTTTAGAAAATGTGATGAATCAAATTTAAATGTACAGAAATTATAAAATCTTTGAATTATACCTCAAGATATTTTGCACTAATTAATTTTTTTGATAAATTTTCAGCTGGACTTGGTGAATTTCGTATAAGAGAACTCAATGATGAAATTAACAAACTGTTGCGAGAGAAGGGTCACTGGGAAACGAGAATTGTAGAATTAGGTGGACCAGATTATTCAGTAAGTAACTGCTTTAATTTTAATTACTTTTCACTCTTTTATTCTGATAAATTAATTTTCTATAAATGCAAACCTGGTTTCTGTTCCTTTTTTTACTGTTAGTTTTTAGTTATTCTTTTAAATAAAAATAATTAATGCATTACTACATAAATTTTTTAGTTTATAAACACAAAAACAGATATTATTATTTTTTTTATATGATTAAAAAATTATCAGTTTTACACAAAATGTTTATTTAGATTTTTTGATAAATTATGTTATTTTTTATATTTACAAACTCCTTTTATTTTTCATGATGGGTGCAAAAAAAAAATGCTTTTAGATTGAATTGATTAACACATTTTTGATAAAAGTAAAATAATAATTTTACATAAAATTTTAATTTAGGTTTTTTTTGATAAACAGCATATTGCACTTATAAAGCAATTTAATTTTTGTGAATATTGCAAAGGCATGATAATTGTTGATTTTAAACTATAATTGTCAGTACTTTTCTGTTAGCCAAGTATCAGAGAAAAATCAGCAAAGAAATTTGGTGGAATTCTGCATTATTTGGCGATTTTTCGCATTAAAATCGCTGTAAGATAATTGCCGGAATTCTATTGCCCCAGGCAATTATTTTGCAATTTTTTGCTGGCACCTGGCTAATGAGAAAATGCCTAATTGTCAATATTTTTTATGTTATTTACATGGAAACAATTAGGACTAACATTATTACTTGGAAATATTTATTTTTTAGCCTTTACATTATTTTAACTGGGATCTATGTAGTTTATTTATAGCAGTGTTTAATGGCCCTTTTGTATTTTTGAATTTAGTGTTTTAGTTATCTAATTTATTCTTGCTCTGATATACTTTTAATTTTTTTTCATTGTTTAACTATAATACAGATAATGATTACAATAAATTATTTAGCAAGAATTATTTATTGCTGAATAATATTTTTCATATTATAGAAGTATTTAGAAGTTATTCAGTGAATATTGAATAAACATATTTTGCCTTTTAAATAGAAACTTGGGCCTAAAGTGCTAGATCATGAAGGTAAAGAAGTTCCAGGAAACAAAGGCTACAAGTAAGATTTTTTTTTGTATTTTATTATTTATATTCTCCACAAAACTTTTAATAAAGAATAAGAAGTACTATTTTCATATCATTTCAACCACTCATTTTAATCACTGTGATATTTTGTTAGATACTTTGGTTCATCAAAAGATTTGCCTGGGGTCAGAGAACTATTTGAACAAGAGCGTAAGTTGTTTTATATCTTACTTTATGTAATGCTTTCAATATATATATATATATATATATATATATATATATATAATTATACTAATGAGGGCATTTCATTTTTTAAAACAGAATTCTTAATGCTAATGTCTTTCAAACATATTTAAAATATTAAATGTTCGAGAAAATTGTGTTTGTTTGTAATGATAAAAATTTATTGAGATTGAGTAACAAATTTTTTAAAAAATTCATACACTGCAAATAAGGAACAAGCATATTTATAAGTTATATCTTTTTTTTACTTGTTTTATATATAATCATTTTTCTTCCAAAATTTCCTGTTTTATTGCTTTTGACTTTTTGATTACTTTATCTACTAAGGACTTTATTATTAAAATTATATAATCATCCAGTCAAATTATGCTTTTGATATTAAAAAGATTACCTTTAAGTTTTTGTATTTGAAATTTCTTTTGTATGTCTTTAAAACTGAAATTTAAAAAAATTGCATTAGAAGAGAATTTGCTCTTTGGCTTATGACTTATTTTTAGCCCGCATTAATAACTGCAAAATTCAATCGTAAGTAATAATAAAAATTTACAAAATAATTTTCCTTATAAAACTCAAACATACACACAAACAAACACACATACATACTCATTCTATTTGTTCCTTTATTGTTTTTTAATATTTAGGACAACTTTCTTCATATGTTTGCTCTTCATTGATAGTTAAGAATATGGCTCAAAACTGACCTGAACATGCTAATTAATAGTGCACTCTTCTTCAGGGACCTACAAAATAGGCATTTTGGAGTCGTTTAATGAATGTAACAAATTAACTGATTGACATAAATGCTGATACAAGCATATAAATTTTGAAATTTGGTATGCTTGCTTATCATTGGCTAATTAAAAATAACTACTTCTTATTTAATCCTGTAGTTACATAGACAGCAATAGCTAATGAACATTTGATATACATTTAAATTTCTATCTGTTGAATTAAAAATATAATAGCATTAAATTTTCTAATATCAAAATGATAAATATTTTATTCTTTCTTTCCATTAAGAGTAGGCTTTAGTCTTCGAAACAAATATGATTCATTGAAATGAAATTTAATTTTTTTTTTCAGTTTCAAACTTTTAGATTAATAATTTGACGGAATTTTTGTTGTGACTTGATTATAATAATAATTACAAATAACTTTAGTATAAATGCAGGAAAAATTTGAAATTCTGTATACTTTACAATGAAATGAAAGAAGATTTTGGTGTGGGCTTTATTTTATTGGAAATCAAAAAATGTTCATTTAAGGAACATTATTATTGAAAACTATGTTTTTATATAAAATTATTCTATTTTCTGTAATATTTCAATGCTGAAAAGAACAGTTAGTGCTGAATATTTTGTTAATGATAACTTCTGTTGCAAAAAGTAATGAGACAATTTAATAAGGAAACCTTTGACTTTATATAGTAAGTTTCAGTAAAATTTTATACCATAAATTTCTCATTCTAACTAATGTGATATTTATTGCTTTTAAAAGCGTATTTTAATGTTCAACATTTTTTTATGGTATTTAAAAATAGCTCCACCTCCACAAAGGCGTACAAGAGCCGAAATGATGAAGAACATTGATGCTGATTATTATGGATATCGGGATGATGATGATGGGATTTTAATACCTCTAGAAAAAGCTCGCAGTGAAGAATTAGAGAAAGAAGCCCAAGAAAAATGGCTCCAAAATAAAGGAAATAATGTTGATGTGGAAAAAGAGGATGATATCTATGTTGTTCCCGAAGAACCAATGGTAAATAACAGCAGAATTACTTTACTGGCATATGAATTTTTATTTTATTTCTATAACAATATGATTTCTGGTATAACTTGTATCAGATTTCTGCTAAAATCTGTGGACAGGATGTTAAAAAGATACTATTAGTCCACTACCAAATAAATAAAATTTTAAAACATGAATAGTATGAAATAGTAAAATTTTACGATTATATTAATTCTTTCGTCAAGTATAGTTGATCAGGTTTCTATCTGTTTTATTAAACTAATTTTAGTTATTATTGTATTTATAAAGACCAGGCAACATTATTAAAGTGGCAAATATGTTAGTTAAATAGTGGCATGCTATTATTGCATTGTTCATGACTGATGTCATGTAATTATGAGTCATAATAATTAAATAAAGGCAAAAGTATTATCAAAATAGTTTAAAATGACTAAAATAAAAATTCTTATGATAAGTTTAAAAAAGTGCTACAATGCAGAACTAAATTCCATAATTTTTAAAAATGAGAGCCTCATATTGTATACTGTGAAGTGCTCCAAAAATTTTAAACCTCTGGTTCTAACTTATCATTTTATAATTTTTCTAAAAAATAAATTGTATCTGAATTTATTCTGATATCTTTAATTTTTTAATTTTATAAACTATGCTGCCAAACTTGATAAATATTTAGAATAGCATAGAAAACAGGGGAAAGGAGGCAAAAATACAAATGAACCAATTTTTTAAAAATGTTTTTTTTAATTTATCTTTTTTTTATTTGTGTTGATTAAAATATGCAATTTGCATTTTAAATTGAAATGTTACTCTTCTAGACCACTTGCTCTCTAAATCTGAACTAACTACATTTATATAATTATAAAGGAAATTTTTATTAAACTCTGCACTGGCAAAAATAAGGTTGAAAATTTTATATACGATTTTGAAATGCATGATACATACCTAACATAATTGTAATTATATATGGGTTTGATGAGATCCTCAAATTTTGATCTCACTCTACCTTGGATTTATTGTATTTTCTCGTACATATCTTGAAAATAGTAATTACATGTCATTTTTCAATTGCACTATATTTATTGTTTTTAACTTTTTAAGATGTTTTTATATTAAAAAATATCAAGATTGCGTTTTCTGATTTAAAAAAAGTATGTATTTAAATTGTTTTAACTTTTTTGTTTTTCATTTATCAATAGGTGTTATTTTATTCTGGCTTTTCTTGTATTATATTACATTTTTAATTTAATTTCAAAACTTAACCCTTCCAAAATTTTGAAAAAATACTTGCTTGTAAACATAGAGTATCCTATGAGAAAAAAAAAAATAATTTTAAGATGAAATGCAAGGGTAAGTTGTGAATTCAGTATTTTAGCAATGCTTTCAATGAAATCTTAACATAAAGTATTTAAAAAAAGGTAAACCTAGGGAAATTAGAATATTGAATAGCTGAGGAATAAAAATATATCACATTTTTATTTTATTTTATTTATTTTTGCATGAATATAAGAGAGTGATAAAACAACTTGATGAGATTTCTACAGAATCAATAATAATGAAAAAATTTATTATATTAAAAAGTTTATCAAATTTATTTATTTTAATAATGGTTTTTTATTAATGAAAGTAAATTAAATTTATTAATAGGAACAGTGAATGAATTTATTAGTTAAAAAAAGTGGATAAAAATCATAAAAATTCTTAAAAAAGTTTTATGTAAATAAAAACTTATAGAAAAACAAACACATTTCTTAATTTTTATGCATCATTTGTTCATAGTACTCCAAATTTCACTCATTTAAACCTAGTTCAGAAATGAATAAAATATATCATACATTTAACTGTGTATGAATGTGGCATTGAATGTCATCATATTCAATGACATTGAATAATCAAATACCATTGCTCAAAATATTGCTGTTTAGGGTGAAAAATTGCCATACTTGATAGTATTTTTAAATTATTTTTAGAGTGATGAAGAAAATGCAGCTGAAGATACTGCTGATAATCCTGCCCAGCCAAGATTTATTGCTCATGTTCCAGTTCCTACCCAGAAACAGGTAAAGCATTTATACAGAAATCAGTTTTCCATGTAATGTATTTTTTTTAACTATACAATCTTTATTTCATTTCCAAATTGTTGATTTTATTTATTTGAAAATTTATTAGGTTGAAGAGGCTTTGGTAATGCGGAAAAAAGCAGAGCTTTTGCAACAGTATGCATCATTAGATATTTTGAAGGAAGTGGAAGAAACCAAATCTTTGATAGGGAAATGAATTTTAATGAAGGCATTTGAAATAAGAAATTGTACAGAGTTTTTGTAATGGACATCATTAACTTGTAAATAGTTTTATTATTGTCATTTTTATTATGTAAAAAATAAATTATTATTCATATTTTTTATTGTGGATGTAATTTTTATCTTTTTAATTACTGAAAATAACTGTCTTTAATAATAAATATCTTTCTTATTAATGAAATGGAATAAGAAACTTGAAGTTCTACTTATATATCTACCTTAAAATAATTGATTTTATTAGGTCCATCTTTTTTTCTAGTTTATTTGAAATTTAAAATTTAAATAAATCTATTTGTTGCTTTAAAAACAATTCACAATTTCTTAGATTTTCATATTAATCAATGACAGGATATTTGTTTGTCTGTTCAATTTTTAATGTGAAAGAAATTTGCATTCTTTTTATGATAATATGTTGAGCATTAACCTGCATGTGTTCAACACATGATAAATTTTTCGTCAGATTCTATTATCATTTGTAACAATTTTTCGGCAATGTATTTTTATCTTACTGTAACAGAATGAAAATAATTGGAAATTAGTAAATATATTACAATCTAAAACTAACCATTTGACACATTTTGATTTATAACAATCTTAAAAGCATATATGTTTTTTTTTTTTTTTTAATTTGAGGCATATTTTAACTTTTAGTTTCTTGAAATCAAATATAATCATTGTGGTTTTCTTCTCTGGGTCATTCTATAATAATTGGATGTGATTTTGAATAAAGCAATACTTTTTGAATAAACTTTAATTACCTGATGTAATAGATTGCTTAGACTAACGATGATTAGAAATATGCATAAAAAAAGAGAAATTTTGAGGGTGGAAAAATCTAATTATTGGAGTCAAAGTAAAGGAGTATATATTATTTTGGTGTATAAATAAAATGTCACCCTTGAAATAAGAAAATCAAGTTGAAAAACAAAAACAAAACTCATTTCTATTATTGCAAGAAAGTAACAGAACATTAATTATTCAAATTTTATTGTTATACTATGAAATCAAGAGTATTCAATATTTTACAGGCACTGCTGAAGCATTTGTGCTGAAAATTTATTTAATATTCTAATATGTTTTTACCATTGCAAAAACAGATATTGAGGAAGTGTGGAACTGAAGTTTTTTAAAATTTTGATACTTGTATTTTGGATGAAAAAAAGCATGGAGAAGGAAAAGTACTATTCAAGTCAAATAATTTAGTGGCATAGGAGAAAATTTATGCTAGCTATTTATGTATTTAAGTGTTTTTTTGCATTTGATAATTCAGAGAACTAGATTTTTATAATAATTCTAGATAATTCAGATTATTCTAGATTTTTCTAAATCAAGGATTATCTCTCTCTTTTTTTTTTTTTTACCAAATTCATTTAGAAAAATATTTTATTATAAACTCCATTCTTTTCCCCCAAAAGGCTACTAGTTTGCAGTTGGTTTGATATAAAATTTATTTTGCTGTTCAATGGGGGAAGAGGCAACAAAATATTTTTTGCTAGACCGAAGGGCTTGTTTCAATAAGTAAACAAATATTTAAAAGAGCATTTACATCATCTCAGTATTTTTTTATGAGGTTGTAAAAAAGGTTGAACAAATAATAATTCCTTTGATAATATAGAAGTAAATCTCATACGTTAAAAGTTTATCTTTAATCTTTTAATGTTATTTAATCTTTTAATGTTATTCAAAATATTTTATAGTTACAGATTTAAAGAAAGATATTGCTACAATTTGTGTTATTTTACTTATGAGTCATTGATTACTACAATTATTTATTATTTTGTTAAAATATATTACTTCATAATTTTGAATAATATTGTTTTTATCTACTCTATCTGTTAATAGCTCTGTTTAAGAAATTTAAAAAAAAATGTTCAATTAGAGCAATGGAGACAATAATCTAATTAAAAATGGAACTTAGACAAGTATTGGAACAAGGTGAAGTAATTGAATAATTTGGAATTTAGAACCGTAATGCCAAATTTTTTTTAAACAAAAGTTAATTGGGAATGATTCTGAATGTTTTTGCTGTGGTTATTTATAATCGTATATTACTGATGATTAGATTCAGAGTGGGAAATAAAATCGATTGAGTCATTGCTGATGTGTCATGAAGAAAATGTTGATTATGGTGATTAGTTCATCATTACAAGATTTGCTTCACCTTGCCCCATGTGGTGGGACAACAGTCAAAGTCAAACAATATAACTCCATTGTGTAACATTATTAATTTCTACACGTTATAATAGAGGACATTATTTTTTTGTGTGAGTTGGCTCTTTACAAAACAGACAATTTAGCCTAAAATTGCCCAGTTTAGCACAGGTATACATTACAGACAAAAAAATGGACTATGGTGGCAATTAAAAAATGATTAATTGAAAAAAGTATGCGAGATTTAGCCTTTTTCTTCACTAACTAATAAAAATAGTGTTCAAAACTAATTTTAGAACGGATCAAGAATTTTTAAAATTTCGTTTTAAAATTACGAAATTTTTTTTAACTAAATTTTTTTAATTATACTGATTTAAATAGTTTTCTCAGATTTTTACTAGATGGTTTTTGAAAATACTATTTTTGCATGATTTTAATTATAGATTTCATTGCTGCATTGAAATTCAGCTCTTTTCCATTGTTTCATCAAATATTTCATCACACGATTTTCTGCCATTGTTAAAAGCTGAGAAAGAATAATTATGTTTAATATCTACATAGTTAACATTAGAAATAAAGATGTGACAACAGATAAAGACATAATAACAGAAAAGTTAGAAGAAAGAGAGAGAGAGATTAATTGATTTTAATAACTCTACAATGTTTAATGACATTCATTTTGTAGTACACTCTTAATGACATACAAACTTGACTCGTTGAGATAATTCCTATATACAATGAAGAGAACAGAAGTAAGCTATTAAAATAAAACAACTTTAATATGTATCTCAATTTGGTGCTTAGGATTATTTTCTGGAGGAATAATATTTTAATAGAAAGCAAACACAACCAATATTCTTGACAAATAAATTAGTCGCTAAAGAGATCTTACTTCTAAAAAAGTTTAACTATAAATATTGATTTTCTAAGACAAAAATTAGCAGTATTGCTCCATTTCCTCGTATAAATGATTAATTTATAAGCCACATTTATTCTTCATATTTATAATGTTATATAAAGCAAGGAGGAAAGTAGTATTCGAAAATTTTCTCATTTTAAATTTTAGAAGCATGACAGAAGATTTGAAATGTTCGGTTGAATTATATGATAATCTTTCTGCAATGCTATGTTTTTAGAGAAAAAAAGTATTTTATTTTATTAAAGGGAAGTTAAGCAGACCCGCTAGACATCACAACATATTTTTAAATAAAACAAAATAAGTTCTTTTAAATGCAGTGGCCTAATTGTTATAAGTCTATAACTAAAGGTGGGACAATATTGAAAATGATAAAATAATCTGAGTTTCAAGAAATTTCAGGAATGTGTTACTAGTAACTTTGAAGTATAACTTCCATTACTCTTTTAATAATTAAAAAACACACACACGATAAACTGTTTTATTGTTACTGAATTTCTTGTGACAAATTGTTTAATAATATTATATTATTATCAAGTCAGAACATGATGATGTTTTTGGTGTCAACAAAAATCAGAAGAAAAATAAAAATTTTATTATTTGCATTAGCATCTCAAAAAATCAGTTTTTAGTAACGCGTTGCCATCGCCTTTACAAAAGCTCTGATTTTAAAAAATAAGCACGGCAAATAAAACCTAGAAAAATGTCATTTTGTGCTAGTGATTATATGAAATGAAATAAAAAGGAAATGTGATATATTTTTAAACAACGAATGCGAGACAAAGATTTTTGAATCGTTTGCAATACTAAAGTGACTCATTCGATGAAAATGAATAAAAATATAATATAATTCTCATTCGATTTAAAATGAATAAAAATATAATTTAACTTGAGCGAGCACGTAGTGCTTGGCCGTTCAAGAAATTATGTTTTGACAGGATACATTGAAATATGCATAGCAGATTTTTTAAAAAATCTTTTTTATTATAACAAACATTAAAATATATGTATAATAATGTAATTTATTAAAATTATATTTATAAAGGTGATATTTATACTTAGACATCTTACTTTTATTACAATTAAATGCAAAAATGTCTTACCATTGGTTTTGTTAAAAGTTTTGGTACATAAGACATACTAGGGATTTTGTTTCATCTAGACATATATAAGTAATCACGAATAGATGATGAGAAAATTATTTTTGCGCTGTTTTGAGGCGAGAACTCGCATATTTGGGCCATCATTTCACTTTTTCTCAAGGTCAGCGATGTTTTACTATACGTATATTCTTTAATTAAAAACATTGAATTAAATCTATAATGATAACCTTATGTTGTATTGTTAAACTACTTAGATTTTCGTTTTCTATAATACTCTAATCTGAAATTTTTTTTTTTTAAAAAATTAATATTACTTTATATTTTTTATGACTTATTAAATTGCCTCGACACTTTCTTTTCTTTGCATGGAACTAATGTATTGCCAAGATATAAAGTCTATCATCGAGCTCTTTCGTCAAAATGAAACTTTCTTCAGTTTCGCGACTCTCACACGAAAACGCACAAGGTGCATCTCAAACCGTCGTACATTTCGTCGCCAGCGAAGAGGACTTTTTGTGCTTTGCTATTTCGTCGTCGCGTTGCCAAATCTGAATTTAGACCAGAACGAGATGCCTCTGCTGGCCAAGGACAACTAACTCTCTCTCCTGTCTCTTGCCATCTCCCCATTCCGCGTATGTCGGAAAAGCACAGCTCCTGCGAGAATTTTGTATCAAAAACCCTTCCAGCAAAAGTAACGACTCTTCCAGCAACAATTAACGCTCTTTTGGATTAAAACTCGAATCAAGGTAGAGTGAAAGAAAAGAAAAAATGTGTGACTAATCTGTTTTTTGTCTTTCTTCTTCCTTTTTTTTTTATTCAAGTCGTGCCTCTTCCAACCTTTTGAGATACTATCGGGCGAAAAAAAAAGTTGATGGTCGTAACATCTTAATAGGTTTCTTGATGATGTGGAATTTACTTATTCATAATCTAAAGCAATTTGCATGAAGACGAAAAAGAAGATTGAATGCTCTTTTGGATACCTTCAGCGCTCATAAAGGAAATATACAATTGCTGATAAGTATGATTTCATGTGGATGGTAATCAGATATTTCATTTACTTTGTTGTTTTCCCGATTGTTAATTAAAATTTTGTGGAAACTTTCTTTTCCAATTAATTATTCAAATTATAATATTCTTAAATCATTTAAGATTTTATATTAATTCTTTATCTTTAAATCAATTTATTTTGAGGTCACCTCAGCTGGAAAACAAGCAAAGAAACAGAAATTAAGCTACTGTTTGACTCTTTATTTGAACTAACAGAACTTGGATTTTATAAGTGATATATCAGAAAATATTCTATCTGAATCTCTTATATCGAATTTTAGCTTCTACTAATTTAAATATATTCCTCTACATTTCAAATCAATAAAAGCAATCTTATAGTATACTGTATAAATGAGATTTTCATGCCTCTAATTCTATATATAATAAGAGAAAATGAAGAGAAAGTATAAAAATGAAAGTTTTTATCAAGGACATGGATTAAAGCTAGTCTTCGAAGATGTATCCGAAATTGTTACTTAGAAAAATGAAATCATATATTACAAACTATTTCCATAGTGACAATTTTATAGAGACTTCGATAGAGTAATTTGTGTATTCGTTTATGTTCTGAGGATCGAACAAGATCCTATTTTAATAAATATATTGTGTTTAAGACTTTTGCATGTGGGTTCTATGATATAAAACTTTATCAAAGAAAGACTTCACATAAAATCTAAAAATGGTGGAGGCTTATCCGAACTCGGTGCCTTGACCTCACCATTCTTCCCCCAGAAACACGTCAGTGGTATTAGGTGTGTTCTTTCGAATCCTTCTTCGACTGACGGAGTCTAGTCAAAAGTAAACAGAAATTTCTGGTGATCCGACAGCAAAGAAGAGACAAACTCCTGGGAACGACGGAACCCAGCAAAGTCGAGCAGCCGCCCCAGAGTGCCGGAGGAAGCGCCGAAAAGCCAGAAGTCGAGTCATCTTCGGACGAGATGACTGTCAGTTACCAGTACGATGTGGCTTCTTCCGCCTCTGGGGGCTTCATTCGACTGCTCTTCCGCTGGAGGGGCAGTGTCTGGAAGGTGGTGTACCGGGAGATGCTCTTGTTCTGCGCTTGCTATATCATCCTTTCACTGCTCTACAATTTTGCTCTCACGGATGGTCAACAGAGGTAAGTGACAATCATCCTCAAAAGTGCCCTATATTCAAATTAATAATTCAAATTAATATTTCCAATTATTTTAAATTATTCTTTCGTTTTCCAATGTTTACACATGAACTTTCCTCAAATCCTTCAAGTTTGAATTCTGACGGAATTCTCATAAATTTTTCTCATTAAGTATGGAATCTTGATGAAATTCTCATAAACTTCTACCAAAAATATGGAATCCTGATGGAATAATCATACACTTTTACCATTAAATATGGAATCCTGATGGAATAATCATAAACTTTTCTCATTAAGTATGGAATCCTGATGGATTAATCATATACTTTTACCATTAAATATGGAATCCTGATGGAATAATCATAAACTTTTCTCATTAAGTATGGAATCCTGAGGGAATTCACATAAACTTTTCAATTAAGTATGGAATCCTGATGGAATTTTCATAATTTTTTCCATTAAATATGAAATCTTTTTGGAATACTCATAAATTTTTCCCATTAAGTATGGAATCCTGATGGAATTCTCATAAACTTTTCTCATTAAGTATGGAATCCTGATAGAATTCACATAAAATTTTCGTTTAAATATGGAATCCTGATGTAATTCTCATAAAATTTTCTACTAAGTATGAAATCCTGATGGAATACTAATAAACTTTTCCTATTAAATATGGAATCCTGATGAAATTCTCATAAACTTTTCCCATTCAGTATGGAATCCTGATGAAACTCTTATAAAATTTCCCCAAAAATTAGAATTATATTATCCGCTCGCAGTTTTTTGCAATATCTCTTTATTTAATTTCATTCGAATTTTGTAACGAAATAGTGACTACATATTTCTCTCAACAAATATCATTGCATTTGATTTCATTTAGTATTTTGATTTATACAAGTTACCATTTAGTACTCAAATTTGGTTGGATTAAAAGTATATGTTGCTGTATAAAGCAAGTTTTGGATCTCCGTATTCTCTTCTTAATTTTTTTAAATATTAAATATTTCGATAAACTGAAATAATGAACCATTTAATTGAAATTTTCAGTATGCATGAGAAAAAAATCTCCCGGAAAGTTGGAAGACAAAAGTAGATTCCTTAATTATTGTTTTCAATTTTTTTTAGTCCTTGGAATAGAAAAAAAAGTGAAATATTGCATGTTAAAGCAACCATATATACTTTATTGCTGTCAAAAAATTCATAATTTTTTGTGAAATAAATAATATTAAGATAATAAATATTATAAAAATGAAATACAATCTTGTTTGTAAAAAAATTATGTTATTAAAAGTGTTGATTTTTTAAAACAAACGACAAAAGATTTATTAGTCGGAAGAAATTAAACATTTATCGTCTGCTTTTAAACATATTTGAAGAAATTTATCATCATTTGCAATTATTCCTTTTTCAATTAAATACTGATAATAAGGTTGTATGATATAAATTAGCATTTGATTTTTTTTATTATATTGTGAGGAATTATTCTCCACTTTTTTAAATATTGATATTTAATTTAAAATCCTATATAATGTACTTTCGAATATTTTCAATTTTAATTATTAATTGGAATGAAGAGAAATATGTAATCTTTTTTTAAAAACATATTGGTATTAAGTAATAATGGATATTTTAAAATAATATATATTATAATCTCTGTATTGATATCCGTAGATATCAGACTAGTAGATCTTTAGATAAACAAAAGCTTCGGATCAATGTAGGTGCATTAAAAATTCATTTAATTAAGAAAATTTATATATAATGTATTAATATGTTCTAAATATTACAAAATATCAAAAAAAAATTGAGCAGGAGATTATTTATCGGATTAATAAGACAGCGGACTACTTTTTTAATTACTATAAAATTCAGTTTCATGATAAACGTTTTCATTGGATATCAGGATATTTAATTTTTCTGTTAATATTTAAAGAAACAGCATATTAAAGAAATTTTAAATACTGCCCAATCTCAAGTGTCTGGTCCTCAGTGGCGGATTTGGTGTTTCAGAGGCCTGAGGCGCAATTCAATTTGAAGCCCCCACCCATCAAGTTATATTTACAGTATGCACTCTTTGTACTTATTTTTCACTCTGTTAAGCTCTGCATCCGATTTTTTATGTTAAAAAAGGGGGGGGGGGGGGGGGAACCTAGGTGCATAAAATTGAAAATTAAAATCAATTTTTTTTTCTATTTGGCAGTATTTAAAAGGATGATGAAGTTCAGGGTGTATTAAGTATGTTCTTAAAAAAAATAGGTGCTATTTTGAACCTTAGTTGCGCAATATTTTTCAGAGATACATACCTAAAATTTCATTATACACTGAATCAATTATTATAGAATGGAGCTTTTTTTTTCTTTTGGGAATAAAAATATTTTGGTTTTGTTTTAAAACGTTATTAGAATCAGCTGATATTTTATTTTGCTGTTTAAAATTATAAGTTGTTGATTCTTCTGTTTCATTCTCAGATCGCTCATTAATTTCTTCAAATTCGCATTTTGCTTCGGCTCAATAATCGGTATTTTCTTGTGCTTATTCTGTTTTAATTTGTTCATCTGTCTTTTTAGGTTTGCATTCAATTCCACTTCTTTCGCCAATTTCTTCGAAATCATTTTCAACTCCAGCTTGTTCAATGATATTTTCTTGCGCACATTTTGTTGCAGTTAGGTCATTTATCAGACGCGATTGAAGGTCGCGGTATGAACCTGCGACGCTAGGGTCGGTAGCCGAATAACATGACCACTACACCAAAAGTCGACTTCGGTAAAGTAGATGTTATTTGGCTTATAAGGCTAGTGCCACATATCTTTTCAAATACGTATTCTTGTTCAAATCACTCATTAATTTGTTAGAATTCATATTCTACTTCAGCTTGCACAGGGTTTTTTTCATGTAAATATTCAATTTCAATCTGCTCATATTCTCTTAGGTACACATGCTGTATCAAATTTCTCAACTGCTCTTTCTGTCTCATTTTCATTTTAGCTCATTTTTCAAATGTTATGTTATAATACATTTATTAAATAAATGTTTATGTCGTTCTGCATTTTTTTATCCCTTTTGCGTTTTGAAGCCCCCGATTCAAACTTTTTTTTGTAACATGGCTAAAACATTCAAAAAATTAGTCGTATAAAAAATATTAGCTGGACTTTTGACGATTTTTCCGAGTTGAAAAATTAATAGGAGAAAGTAATCAGTTTATTTTATTTTTTTGAGCAGTGTCAATGCCTCGTGATTCGTAATGTAAATGAGCCATGTTTTTAACCTGTGCCAAAAATATAAAGCCACGATTACAATATTTTCAAAAGTACGAAAATTTATTAAAAAATTATATGCTTACCACTCTTCACATTGGTCAAAGATCAAGCATAGAAATAAATTCATTTCCACAACACAAATCAAAGTCAATATTTTTCAAACGTGAAACACTAAATCGCTAACAGGATGTTTTGGAGAAACTAACCTCCTTGAGCAAAGATCTTCTAACCAAGTTCTATAACTAAAAGGCGTCCTATGTCCTGTTATGCAAACACGTTCATTGCCTTGAGACCTTGAGAGCCATTCCTGTACTTCATAGGTTCCGAGTGTCCAGGAGGGTGTAATATGATATCTATCTCTTTAGTTTCATACAAAACAAAAAATATAAAATCTCTCCCCCCTCCTGGTTAACTTTTTACTCTCTCATTCTCTAAATTGTTGGTTTTTCAAGGGTACTGATATTGCATGATTCTTTGATTGAAATAACTGAACTGGGAGTGGTAATAGTAGAGTGTAAAAATGAAAGTTTTTATTTAAAAATTTCTTCTTTTTCAAAATTTAAATTATTATTATTTTAGAACTCAATTTTGACGCCCCCATAATTTATGAGGCCCGAGGCGCGCGCCTCATGCGCCTATTTGGAAATCCGCCTCTGCTGGTCCTGAAGGCTAAAAGATTTTCGTTTATACGCTGAAATAGAATTTTACTCGCTTGTGCTAATTTGAAATCCCGATTTTAACAGTGATCCTTTAAATAAATAAGGGAAATTAAAACATTTGTAAAGAGTCGAAGACCTTTGAATAACTTATAT
>JAOUZG010041912.1:3452322-3515569 GCA_026289955.1 Argiope argentata
TAAAACAATTTTAAAAGAGGTAAATTTAAAAAATTGCCATTTTCATAATCAATTAGAAAGATACACAGATGTATTAAGAGAGCGCGTATGCTGCTAATCCCAACGACATAGTGGAACTAAGAAGAATAAAAAACAGATATTTGAATTTGAAAAAATGAGAAATCCGGCCTGATGACTTTCTCAAGGGTCAACATCAAGCAAGGACTCCAATAAAAAAACGGAATTTTTTTCTGTAAAGAGTTAGACTATTGTCTAAAATAAGTTGCGTAAGTTATCTATTCAGAATTAGGCCAAAAAAATTCCGGATCTTGGGGTTTAGGAGTTGCATCTACATTAAAAAAATAAGATATGCTGAGTACTATTAAAGAATTAAACATAGCGCATGGCCCGTCGCGCGCTCTACCAAGGGGCACTATGGATAGCTTTGAGTTAGGAGCATCCACGGTTAAAAAATTACTGACTCAACTGTTATGTTTAAAAAAAGATAAAAATCCAAAAAAATATCGACTATGCGGAAATAAGAGGTGTAGGACATGTCCCTTAGCTAGTAACGATCAAATTAAAAACGATAATGATAACTTAAAAATTTTTTGTAAATGCAAAAACATAATTTATCTCTTAAATTGTGAAGAATGTAATCTAAACTATGTAGGTCAAACAAGTACAGAGCTTAATTTAAGAATTAATAACCATAGATCAGACATTAAAAACTTTAACAAAAATAAAACATCCGATCATGAATTAGAACATTTTCAATTCCATAATTTTGATAACATAAATATTTATATTCTAGAGGATAACATTAATGACCTAAATAAAAGACTAGATCTAGAAAACATTTATATTTGTAATCTAAAAACCCTATTTCCTTTTGGACTTAATAGTAAACTAAACGGGGAAGGTTTCGAAGATTTAAATGAAGTTTGCATTTATCAAAAATTTAATATTTTTAAAAATTTTCTGGACAACGAAAAATGCACTAAAAGATTTAAGAGAGGGAAAGGCAAAAGAGGTGATTATAATATTTTATTCGAGGAATTTCAAAATTATTGCAATTTTGATTATAATTATGAAAACATTAAAAAAATCAGGAATTATATTTTTAATTTAAGAAAAAAGAAAATTAAAGTGTTTTTGAATAAGGGATTTGAGGATATTAAGTTTAAAAACTCTTACACCAGATTTATAGTGCTTGATCTTATTAAATTTAAACTTGGCGTTGGGAAAAACGAATTATTATTTAAGGGCAAAGATCAATTAAATAAAGAATTCTGTGTTATAAATTTTTTGGATATTAACTTTGAAAAGCTTAAATTACCTAAAATTATGCACAACAATAATGTATTCTTTCCTATAAAGGACCTAACTAATGTTTCTTTGGCATACAGTTACACAGCAACGTTAAGGAAGCAAATATGTAACTACAATTATTACAGTAAAAATCTTGATAAAATTAATGAAACAGATTGTAATTGCAACAATGATAGATATAAGGAATTTGTGGATATAAATAAAGGTCATATTATAACGGGTAACTTAAAAATAATAGAATCAGACGCATTAAGAGACTTAATGGAAAAGGGAACTAAATTTAGATTAAGAGAAAAAACAAACAATAAAAAAATCGTAACTTCTATTTCTAAGGATTTGGATATTTTTATTTCAAAACTTTCTAGAAAATACCATTTTCCAGCTGAGGGTTTTGGAGAATGGAAAGGGAGAATTATAGAAGAAATTAAAATAAATATGAAAGAAAATAAAAGGGGAATTAAAGAAAGAGGGTTTTATTCCAACAAAACAATAAAAAGAGAAATAAAAAAGCTAAAAGAAAAATATGTTATAACTGTAATAGACAAATCAGCAAATAATTTCTGTATAATTTGCAAATATTTCTATAAAGAACTTTTAATTAATGAATATAAATCTAATGCAACATATATGATAATTAATCAAGAGAAAAAGGAACTAGATAAAAGAATGTTAGCTTTTGCTAAAAAAACTAAAATTAAAACTTGTTCACTGACTTACCCTTATTTGTTCCCTACAGTTAAATTTCATAAAAAACCTTTAAAATTTAGATTTGTAACCTGTAGCACGGGTAGTTACAATTATTTCTCGGGCAAACATTTCTTTAAATACTTAAAAATTATTCTTAATAAAATTAAAGAAGAAGATAATTTTATAACTGATAGCAACAAAGAAATATTGAACTTCCTTAAAAATGAAAAAATTTTTAATGTTAATACTTATGACTTTGAAAACCTTTATACTAATCTCCCGCATGAAAAATTAATAAACGTTTGTATGTCTTTATTTGTGGAATATTTAAATGAAAATATTATAACTAAAAATAACTGGCTGGAACTATGCAGATTTAATATTTCTGAAAATTACATTTTTAATGGTATTAATTTTTTTAAACAAATAAAAGGTATTCCAATGGGAACGTCTTTTTCAAGTGCCCTGGCAAACATTTTTTTACATCACTATGAGAAAAAAATCATTAAGCTTAACTTAATTAACGGATGGAGATACATAGATGACCTCCTGCTAATTAATGTAGAGAATACGAATATAGTAACAAACTGCTATCCAAACGAATTAATTTTAAATAAAACAAATAAAAAACTAACCGAAGCAAATTATCTTGATTTAAAAATTAAAATTGCTAACGGTAAAACACTGGTGGGTCTATTTGATAAAAGAGATGAATTCAATTTTAAAATAATAAAACTTTGCAATTATAATTCTAATTTAAACTCAAAAATTTTTAAAAATATAATCTTTTCACAATTTAATAGAATAAAAAATATTTGTAATAATAAAAGGTCTTATATAGAAGCTACAGATTATTTTTTAAAAAATCTTGCCAATAATGAATTCCCAAGAAATTACTGTAATATAGAAATTTTAATTAAAGAAGGTTTAGATCTCTTCGACTAACCCACTAGTAGGCACATATTTTTACAATAAATTAACAATTTTCAATTCCTCGGGGTCCGCTATGCACTGGCTTCAGCGTTAAGATTTACATTTACTTCCAATTTCAATAGGACTTCCCCGTGCTTCTAAAAATCAGAGGAAAATACAATTAACTTTATTATATTAAAAATCTTCTCTCTATGTTTACCTATTATTCATGAGATTATAAACTGAATAAAAACTTAAAATATTTTGAATTAAAATAGCCCGAAATCAAATAATCCCTTAGCTAAAACAGTCTTCGTCTCGGGGGCGGGATTTGAAGAACTAAACTAGTCTCGGATTGGACAACCAGTACGTCCCCACTATCCTTCCTGATTTGACATTCACCTAAATTTCTTCCTTGCTGGTTCATTTGCTCTTTAGCACAACATGAGTACGCATCTCCGTCTTAAGGGTATGTTCAGACTTCTTGTTTTCTTACTTGTTCTTTTGATAATATGGGCTTATTTATTGTGTTTGGTTCTTGTATTATTTTTGGTTTTTTTTTGTGATATATGTCTTTTCTTCAATCTTGTATTTTATTTGTGATGTTTTTTTAATCTGTTTTTTCTTCTTTTTTTGATTGTCTTTTTGTTTTTTTTGTGCTAAAAATTGATGCCTCTCTTCTATTTTAAAATTCGGAATTTTTCGGGTCAAAAAAGAGTTAAATTTTTTAGACAATAGTCTAACTCTTTACAGAAAAAAATTCCGTTTTTTTATTGGAGTCCTTGCTTGATGTTGACCCTTGAGAAAGTCATCAGGCCGGATTTCTCATTTTTTCAAATTCAAATATCTGTTTTTTATTCTTCTTATATATATATATATATATATATATATATATATATATATATATATATATATATACGAGGCATATTCGGAAAGTAAGTACCGTTTCATTATACTGCCGCTGCAGCACTGCGATCGGCGTTCTGCGCATGCGCACTAGTCTTCCTTGTTCACTGACTCTCAACTGACGCCATTTTGGACGCTGTAGGTTGTGTTTCCAGTTCGCTGTGCTTGTTTAAAATGTTTAAGACAATTACTGATCCCGCCAACTGTGAGATTCGTTCTGTTATCCGTTTTTTAAACGCAAAAAATGTGAAACCGGCTGAAATTTACCGTGAAATTAAAGAAGTGTATGGTGAAAACGCGATGAGTGATGGAATGGTGCGGAAGTGGGTTAGAATGTTTAATGAAGGTCGAAAAAATGTTCACGATGAGGCTCGGAGTGGTCGGCGTTCTCTTGTCAATGACGATCTGATACGGAAAGTTGATGAAAAAATCAAAGAGAATAGACGATTCACAATAACGATACTTTCAGACGAATTTCCACAAATTTCACGTACTGTGTTGTACGAACTGTGTTTATCATCGTTGGCGGCAAGTTTCTACGAGGAAGGCATAGGAAAACTCGTCACTCGCTACGACAAGTGTTTGAACATTGGTGGAAACTACGTAGAAAATTAGTTTAAGGTTTGGTCTTTCATGTAATAATAAAATTTGTTTGAAAAAAAATGTTTTGTTCTATTTATTAAAAAACGGTACTTACTTTCCGAATATGCCTCGTATATATATATATATATATATTCAGACGATTTCAAAAAATTATTGAAAGCAATTTTTTTTTTTATTCTTTTCTCTTCTCTAAAAATAGTTTCCCAAAATTTTGTTCTATATCACAATAAATGAACTATTTCTTTAATGTTGATAAAACATAGGATAATCTAAAAAATTCTTTAACATTAAGAAAAAATGTAATCATATACCTGGGAAGTATTCATGATGATATTTCATTCTTTATAAACACCATGTTAAGAATATTCCATGTTTTCTGAGGATTGAATTTTGAATCAAAATTTTTTCAGCAGTTCTAGATAAGATCTAGAATATTTTTTAAGGATAATTTTGTATATAAGATTAAATTCACTCAACATTTTTTTCTTTTTCACTTTCAGGTTTTATATTCTATAGAATATAAAACCCGAAAAGATATACGTATGTTGATTTTGTAAAGATGGTTTTTATTTTCAAGAATAGTTTTTAAGTTTGAAATCAATCTTAAATGCGACATTTGGAAAAATTTATTTGTAAATGATTAAATAGTTAAGTATTTGAGATTTAATACTTTTCATGGGACTTAAGTTTATATTGACAAACATTTTAATCTAGCCATTATAATAATATTTTAAACATATATTACTTCGAGATAATTATAGCATTTTAAGTATTTTTAATCCAGAAGATTGAATTTTGGGATTTAAATTATTTTACCTTACTGATTTACAATGACAAACACTAATTTTTTTAAAAAGATTAAATTATACTATTTGTTTTTTAATTTGTGATTTAATCCACTCTAATAAAAATATAAAGTATAAATAATATAAATATATAAAATGTATATAAATAATTAAATATATAAAAATGTATATAAATAAATAAAATATATAAAACATTATTTAAATAAATAAAATATATAAATTTTTTTAAAAAATATAAAAAAGATTTTTTTGTCTCCAAAGTTTACTGACAAAAAATATTTTCACCTGATTTTACAAGCATTGCATTATTATTAAGTATGTTTCTTTGACAACAAATGCATTTTTAAAAGACTGACTTATAACTATGGCATCGTAGCTGTTATTTCATATCAAAATCGGTTGAGCTCCAAAACTTTGTAGGTCAGTTAGAAAAATTGAAACAGATTTATACGAAATTTGTTCAGGACTACGAGATTTCATAATTCATTAGCAATTTTTTTTTGCTAAATAAAAGAACCAATTTTAAAGAAAATAAAATCCAACTTAAAATTTCTCTTCAGTCGTTCATCAACGATTATCTTAAGGATTTTTTTTTCATGTTGCTGTAAAAAAGGGCAAATGAGGGAAAAATCGTTTGCTTAATAACTTCACTAATTAAATAAATGTTTCATAAATTATTTTTCATAATTTGCTGTGAAATATGGCAATGGCTAAAAATGTCGTTTGTTCTTTTTTTATTAGTATAGCTAGTGATTCAAATCAATGCTATCTGGTTATTTTAAACTCAAGTTCAAGTTTCGAATGTTAATTTTTAAAATTCAATAATAAAAGTTTTTTTCATTAATTTTTTTAAAAAATTTATGTTTCTATTATTATAAAAGAAATAGATATAGAAAATAAGCCAAGAACAACGTGATTTCAAAATTCATTTATAAGAATTTATTTTTTAAAAAAGAATCCATTCCAATGAAAAGAATATGCAACTAAAACAAGTATGTATTTTTTTTATTTGTGTTGTTTATTTTGTTATATTATATATATAATATTTAAAAATAAATAAATATATATAACCAATAAATTCTTTCATATTTTTTTAGTATTTAGAGAATTTTTGCTCCTAGCAATTTATAAAATAATAATAACTTTAATAACTTATTATTTTTAAGTCTTTCGCTACAAATATCTGTTTAAAATATTCTTTTTTGACCAGAGCTCTTTTGTGTTGACATTGTTTTTAAATAGTACTTAGGTGGGATATTTAAAGAAGAGTTTATGCAATATTGATCTCGAATTTTCTGCAAGTTAAATCGCCGACTATATTCTTATGAATTTTCTATTATGGCGTTTTAAAAAATAAAGGGAAATTTAGAATTATTTCTAAAATAAAACCTCTAATATTTATTGATTTTTATTAATGGGATTTAAAATAAAAAGACAAGATAAAAAGTTTCATTGCTATAATATCATATTGCACCACGTTTCATCCGATAACATGTGCTAAGATAATAAAAGTTGATGAGTCAGTTGAGAATCTTTTATCGCAATTGAAAATTATTTCTACGAAATACATCCGTTCAGATATTTCTGAGCAAGAAACCAAGGTTGAAAATTTCATCAAGCTAATTATTCTGTTATTTATCTGTGCGTTCGATGAAGTTTTCAATTTAATTAAATTATTTTTCCATATGAATAAGTTATCATTTACTTATTTATAGCATTTTTTATTACATGTCATTTTTTAAATAAATTCGACTTTAGTTAAACATTTTATAAAAAAAATAATATAGGAAAAAGGCTTATTTTAGATTTTACTTTCTCTTAAAAATACAAAAGTAGAAATTACCAAAAATCATCAAAAAAAAAAAAATCAAGATATTAACAAATTTTCAGATCTTTTTGAGCCCCAAAAAATCTTTTTGTAATTATACTTGTTTGCCTATGAATATCATCTTGCCCATGAACTTATTCTTCTAGCTCATTTTGAGCTAAAAGAAGGTAACTTTATGTAAGGTCTTTATATTAAATTTGTTGAATTCTATTAAGTTTTGAATGGAAACCATTTAGTGAAAATTTGTCTGCCTAATTTTTCAAGAACAAAAGAACGTTTATATAAGAAAACGTAAAGAGTTAAATAAAACTTAGCACACAGATTTAGCCTCTATAACGTAGATCGGATTCAATTTGAAACCATCCTTCAAGTTGTCAATCTAACCTTTTCCATTCACATAAACGCTATGATGGAAAAAACGCAACAATTTAGATATAATGAACTTTGATACAAAATATTAGCATTTAGAGGGTAAATTGTTGCCAAATTTTGAATCGCATCTGCCCAAGATCTAATTTTCTGTCAGATTGTACTTTCTCATGAATATAAATACGATAACTTGAAAGCGCATAATTTTAAATAAAGGAAATTTGGTATCGTGTAATTGTAAGTCAAATTTTAATTCCAATCAATAAAAAAAGGCACTTAAAATGCACATTCGACTATTTAGGGCACTTGAGAAATAATTGTATGACAGAGAATAATATTTTAAAAATCCATTCTAAGATAACTTGCTTACAAGATCTTTTGTAACATCGTTCGCCAATGGTATACGGTTAATACGCAAATAACCGCTTTAGTTTCTATATTACGAAACTTATAACTTTCATGAATGGGAGTTTGAAAAAAAAATGAGCGTTAGTGGATTTTATGAAGATTTATAATCTTTTGCTGAACGGTAGGTAATATTTTTATGGGAAAGTGTGCGGGAAAGTTTCAAAGAAACTACTATCGCTGTTTTTTTGGGGGGGGGGGGGACTTTTGAGCAAAATTAACATTAGAATTTGAATGTGGGGAATGTTGGTCTGATTTCTTCTTTTTCCTTGTTCCTCCCCAAATTAGGATTAATTTCAATTTTGTTTAACTATATTTTTTAAAGTTAAAAAAATATTTAATTTTGCTATAAAATGTTATCTCGATACGGATCTTTTTTTTAGTCTAAATCGATTTGATTTGAGATAAATAAAGCACCACATTTGCATTAATCGATATAAAAAATATTTTAACTCTTTTTAATATGCACACAAACACCTTAATTACTTCTAATGCATTATGAGCAAAAACGGGTTTTTAAAAATTGAAATTATAATAATTCCTTCTGAAATTCGCATAAAATTTTACGATACATAACAATAATTGTACTATTTTAAAGCTAAAATTCTCTTGAAATGTTTGTTTTGAACAAAATCTGTAAAATTAAGAAACTCGCTTAACGCACCCAATGTTTACATGACTGTTATTGAAACAAAATAACAAAAATATGCTATTACCTTGTATTAGGATTTTGGGTAAATGATGATAGCTTCAATCAATATATCTTAACAGATGTTATGCAATCGTTATTTTGCTAAAAGTGCTCCTTTCATAAAAATTAAATTTAGGACATTTGAAGAAGTTATAAATAGTTAGATTACCTATCTTGATGATAGGTTTTAGCATGATGATAGGTTTAGCTTGATGATAGGTTAGGCATGATATAAATTTAACAATGATATTCAAAACTAAGTAGCAATACTTTTTTTTAAAATTTATTTAAATATATTTATTTATAAAAATATTTCCAAAGTCAAATGGTAGTTCTTTATAGATTTATCTGCAGTTTCTATTGACATATTTTTTTTATATATTTACTTGTTATCTTTAAAAAAATCATTTATAACTATTTTCTCGAAATCCTTTAATGAGTATCCAGAATAATAAGCCGTTATATTAACAAAAATGTAATTTCAAAAAACTTTTTTAACTCACCATGATTTGGAAATTTCTTTATTTATAATTAATTTAATCCTTAATTTATATTAAGTAATTTTCAGCAGTTTCAAATTAAAAGAGATTCTGAAATTCATCTTCAAATTTTATCATTTTTTAAATCCAACCAAACTCTAAATTCTATAGATAAATATATATAAAAATAGTCCACGCACTCAACAGCATTTTTTATTTTTCAATCATATTTTATTAATCTTAATGCTAATTTTAAAGAATCAGAATCCTATTTTGTTCTACCAAAAGAAATGAATAATAGGATAGAATTCAATGTTGTAGTATTTCGGAATTCATACAAGAACATTTTTGATTATATCTGAATAAAATTCTTTTGTCCACATTTGGGTTTTTGTGATATTCTTGAACTTTGTTTCTGTTTAACTCGGAAAAAGCCAAGAACCGCGTTTCTGGAGCATAAGTCGGAAAAAACACCTTCATTCCTTCCTTGTCTACATCCGGAGCACTTCTTTTGAAATTTATAAAATTTTAATAAAAACTATATTTTTAATTGTAGTGAGAAATTAAATTAGGAATTCAGTGACATTTTAGTAGAAATTTTATTAAATTTGAAATTATAAGCAATTTTTAACTGAATTATAGTAAATATTTGCAATTATCCAAGTATTCTCTGATAAATTCTAGTGCATATATTTTAATCATTTTTACGCCATACATATTTTATTTATTGAGCTGCATTATGAACTAAAAGATTTCCAATAACTCTAAAAGTTTTGGAAGTATTCCCAATTTTAAAAGAAAACTCAAAATTTTTATTAAAAATTCTCCCCCTCTCCTCTAAAATATCGGTAAAATTATGAAATAAGAACCGACAGGTCAGAATCTAGTTCATAACATAACAAGATCCAAGTAAAAAGAACCTTGACAAAAAACCTTTTCTGGAAGGTTACTTTACCTCAAAGGAAAATAATAAAGCATACATTTATTCTAGAAAACGCATTTAGAGACTTTAATGCAACATAAAAGTTACTCTTTTAGAATGTTAAAACTTTTTCCTGAAAAACCCCGTTTTCAGGCCCAAATATCTTTTTCTTGGTTTTAAATTGATTTCATTTTTTTTCTACTTAAATAAGTTTTTTTTGTATAACATTGTTGTAGGCAATGATTGACTTCTGTATATTTCAATAATCTCTTTGTGAATTACCAAGCAGTTTTTAAACCTCAGTTGATCAATCGATATTTCTGAGTACTCAAGAATGGATTATATATATTTACATCACTAACTAAACTTTAAGGTTGTTGTATATAATCCTTAAGTTTTTTTAGCTGCTTAACTAAAGCTTTTTCAGGCAAAATAAACCGTTAGAGGATGTTAAAATTTTCATTATTTATCGATGCAAATCATGTAATCAATCCTGAGCAAATTTTTATTACAGAGTAACGAGTAGGTTTTATTTGTTTATAGCTGAATCAGAAAAACCTTATGTATTTTTTGGAAACTGTTTTTCGTTATGTTATATTATTTACATGTATTGCCCTGGTATATATAAGTCACATAATAGACTCTCCGACGAAGGCACACAGATTAACCATCGACACTGAATGACCGGACAGCCGCAACAGCAAAGTTCGGGAACCGTGGTGGAGCCCTAATGGCCGTCACCGGCCCAGTTACAACCCTCCCCGAAAGGAGTACATCCCGTCATCGAGGGGGGAGCCTAACCCCCACTGTCATTGTAACCACCAGGTGGCTATCATCCAACCACCATACCGGAAACATCTCATCCTCAATTACGAGGTGTCCCCCCCAGGGGATTGTATTATTGCCCTGGTATATAAAACTTGATTATAACAGCAAAAAAAAGCTGTCATTTTAGTAAATTTTATGCTTTTTACACTTAAAATATTTTTACGAATAACAATCGCTCAATAATTTTGTAACTACTTTATAAATTTACTGTAGATTTTAACATTTAAAAAAATATTCTCATTTAATTTCATAAACGGGTATTTCCTTTTTATCCATAGCCTTTATACACTCTTACTTAAGGATTGTGATTTTCTTGTAAATATATTTCACCGTTATAAGAGCTTTGAAATCATAATTTCTATAAAATGCTCTACGTTGCATTTTTCGCTTTGACATTGATTTTTCAAAAATTGTAAATGCTCCTAAGATATTTCGTTTTTTCTCACAACTATTTGCAGATAAACAGTAAAAGCTCGTATATAATATTTATATATTTTACAATATTCCACCATTACTTATGAATACAAAAATTTTCAAAATATTAATGGAATTTACTGGGGTCCAATCATATATTAATATATCTTTATTTTAAATGCAAGCATAATTTTAAAAAATTACCTGAAGCAAATAAATCTATAAAATGAAAAGAAAACTCAAATCCATATCTTTAAACACAATATTCCTTGAGAATAAGAAAATAGTTGTTTAAATTAATTGTTCACAATTTTATTTTTTTTAAATACCCACTTCCGATTTCAAAAGTTTCACTTCCAGTTTATCATTTATACTATAATTTTGCTTTTAGTAACTGTAAAACTGAAAACCAAGCACTTTAGATTACCAGAATGAGTGAACTATAAAGGAAACAAACAAACAAAAAATCAAATTTCAAAAAGTCTCAACAAAATGGAAATTTTAGTATAGTTCTGTCTCTTACCTTAAATTATATTACTTACATTTTTTGTGAAATTTGTTGACCTATGTTTGTTTCTCGAGATTCTCATTTATAGTTTAAGGACCAAAAAAGTAAAACTCAAATTATGTCTTTAAAAGTAATTTTAAATATTTTGGAAACGCGTATACATTTTTGCATGTCCCTGCCTTTAGAAATCTTGTTAATTAATTATAAAAATTGAATAATATTTTAAGACAGCTTTTACTGGTCTTGAAGTATCAAATATTTAGATACTAAACAGGAACACGTGTCTTATTATAAGCATTTTAAAGCTGATTATTTTGTTTATTTTATGCAAAAAATAGATAATTCAAAATCAGAAATTCTTCAAAGGATGTTTTTCGTTCTCTAGCCTTCTTATATATGAAGAGTGCACTGAGAAAATATTGTAATCATTAAAAAAAGTTCATATTTTTGAGGAATTTTTGTATTTTACAAATGGAGAAATAATGGAATGGGGAAATAAATGGAATTTATGTTTTTCTTCTTCTTTTATCCGGAAAAACTATCGTGCAAAGGCTAAAGAGTGGTGAATGGTTCTTAAATCAGAGGTGTATTTTTAATTGTCGTTTTTTCTTACTTCTGTCACTCATATTTCCAAAATATATTCAATATTTCCTTAATTGTTATATTTATTTGTGTGCGTGTTATCAAGACTATAATTTAAAACCAACGGGAATTGTGCCCTCAGAGAATTTTCTCGCTTATTCTCTAATAAAAATGTCATCCTTTTCTTCAGTCCACATAAAATTGTGGACCTAGGTTTGGTTTTGAACTCCTTGCAGTGCATTGGTGAACAATAATTACGAAATATAGATCTTTGGCGTAAATCTGGCTTTTTTGCTGAATCTATCGAAAAATTCTTGCATATTTTGCTGATTCCTGGCACGCGTTTAATCGTAACTAAACGCCGAATTTGTTTTTTAGATGCAATTTTTTCAAACGATTGAAACCAACATTCGACAAATTACAATTGTATTTAAAAAATCGCCTATCAAATTTCATATATATAGATCCTTGCATTTTTGAGCTGTCACAGTTACACACTTCTGAAAGTACAAATAAACAGGCATTGAACTGCTTGTTCGATTTAGTTCAAAATTTGATAGGTGTCTACAATTTAGATATTAAATCTATGTAGCAAATTTTATCTTTTAGTTCTGTCTGTTTTGTAATTATCAAGTCAATTTTTGTTCGAACAGTCGAACAGATAAATTTCCTATGAGTGGATTTCTCTCAATATTTGATACAATATAAATTTGATGAAAGACAGTATAAAAAGCATTTTTAAGTATTAAAAGTATCTTAAAATATTTTTAAAAGAAATAGATTACACATTTCTTTTTACTCTAATTAATATTTATAATGGAAGCATTTAAATACTCATAGGATTAGTTCTAATATTAATTTAGAAAAGACGACTAAATGTTTCCTCGAATATAATTGAAAAATCAAACAATAAATTCGTACTTCTTATCATAAATTATATTCTCTGCATTTAATTAAAAGAAGATTTATTGAAAAAGAAGTTTGCCTTTAAATATGTTTAAAATGCATAGATAAACTTTTAGCTCTTGCTAACAGATGACATTTAATTTTTATTTTCAATAAATTTAGTAACAAGCCTATAAAAGTAGTTTATTTTTTATAATTTCGCTACTTTAATGTTATCTTGCAATAAATACTAAATTTCGTGATAATATTTGAATCATTATTTTATAGTTACTTCAAAATGTAAAGAACATCACATCACAACATGCATTTCGTTTGTTATTAAGGAACAAACACTTTAAGATTTGTATATTTTTACACTGCTTCATAATGAAAAGGTCTTCCTCTATATACTAAATTTTGCGTACTTATTTTTTAAAAAAAGATCAACAATATGGGCGGATTTTTGGAGGAGGACTTGGGTTCACGATCAACAACCTTATTTTTTTCTTATTTCCTACTTAAAATTATTTTAACATATGAATAAGGATTGACGGGCTTTCAAATATTCGGAAGTTAGGAATTTCTTACTTTTAAAATTGAAAGAAAAGAGAAATTATTGTTATGATTAGCAGCAATTTGCTTACAAATAACTTTTTTTAACCTAGCGCGTAGAATGTAGGGTCAAATTGAAAAAAAATATGTTTATAACTCAAATTGCGACGATTTTTATTGCAAGAAATCTTATTTTCTCTAAGAAATTATTTTTAATCGCATACTTTCTTTGGTATTCTTCAGAGAAATATGCCAGAAATCTAGCCTTGAATGATTCCGATATTTTTGTCGATGAACTTTAGTAAAATGTATTTATCCTTACTGAATTTTGAACTTAAAGTGACATTTTAGTTTTGAAAAGTTCAGTCGCTTCTTTTTAAGAATTTTGAGACCTCTAGGTTTCGATTTATAATGGTACCGAGTGTGTTTCTCCATCCTTGAATTTTTTTAAAATTCTTTTCATATTACTATGAAAAAAAGTGAGAATGCATTTTCAATTTTCCTCCTCAAATCGATTGAGCTCAAAATTTTGCGGAGATTTGCTGCAAAGTCATGTGTAAAATTTTAATCATGTTATTTGTGGTACTTGTGAGCTTTCGCAAGTATAACAATTAAGACAGAATGATATAACCCTTTGCTATCTTGAATCACTATAGTTATTGCTTTTAACAAATTTTGAAAGAGAATAAATAAAATTTTATTCTACATTAAGAAAATAATTTATTCTTAAAAATATTTGGTATAAAATTATCTACTGTATTAAGAAAATAATTTATTTTTTAAAATATGTGGGTACAGGAGTGAGGTTTTTTGTTTTTCGTTCATTCATTTCTAAAAATGTCTTAAGATGATAATGAAAAAACTATTTAAGCTGTTTCAAACTGATATAGGCATATCTGTTAAATAAGGCATTTAAATTTATTCTCACATAAAAGGATAGACAATTTTGGTACTTTTTAAAAACATATATCGTTTTCATATTTGCTCTTTCTGAAAGCAAATCGGAAAACCGTCTTCCTTAATATATCCGAAGCATTAAGTCAATCCTAATCAATTCATCAATTTTTTTGTATGAACAGAGATTTAAAAGACATTAATTAAAGTCCATATTCAAAATACAGACTATGAAAAAATAATTAATAATATAACTTAAAAGCGATTATAAAAATGTAATATTGTTTTTTGATTCCATAATTTTTATTAATTGGCAAAAAGCATTACAGACTAAACTGATTGAGATGATTAAATATATTAAAATGTTGGTACTATATGCCATGAAAAAAAAATTTGTTGTATTAAATGAAGATTGAAAACAACTACAAAGCAATGAATTTTAGAAATGTTAGCTGGTTTATTCTTAAATTCCAAGAAGGCGATATTCAACTTTATAATTAATAGATAGAAATGATCTAAATACCATTTCACTAATGCTTTTTAACTTAATTTTATAATTACATTTGATGATTTAATTCGGGTTACTCATGATTTAAATACTTGCATGTTCAATATTTTTAATGTAAAAACAATTTTATAAAATATTAGAATGCACAAAATATTTTTAGAAAATCTGAAACACTTTTTAAAGAAAATTAGAATATAAGTTGAATCACACAACACTTTTTATAAACCGCCGATAACTAATTCTATCCATAAGTCATCAATATTTATTTTAAAACAATACCAACTATGCAAATTTTATTTACAAATGTTGCACTATAAAGAAAGTTCAAACGAATTCTTAGAAGCTATTAATAGATAATTTAAGGTTAAAGAAAGACAGGAAAATAAACCATATCAATTGTTTTTCTTTATATAAGTTATTATTCGTCCGTTTGTAAACTCTTCTTTTTTGTTTTTTTCAGAATTCTACAAATATGTTCTGACAATAATTTTTCACATGTTTTTATTCTTCAGAGATAAACAAAGACTTTGCAAATATTTTTTATAAATATTACTAAAAGTATTAAAAAAATTAAAGCGAAGTATTTAAAAAGAAAAGGTAGAATAAATCAAAGTCCCTTGATTGTCCAGTAACGAAGTATTTATATCTATGTATCCTTGTTTCATCCTCTGTCTTTATTTAATTATTTATTAAATTCTTGAAAAATTAATGAAAATTAAAGGAAAAATTGCAGGAAAATGAAAGCGATATAATTGAAAAGGTAAAATTTTGAATTTGAATATTATGTAAAGATGGGGGGAAAATTTGAAATTTTTTAAAAGAAAAACAACAAAAGTTTTGTTATTTTTTTAATGAAAGAAAAATTAAATTACCTTCCTTACTTTGAAAAGTTGGCAATCGTTTCACTCTGGTTTAAAATAATCATTGTACAAAATTCAGCCTAATATGGGAGAAGATGTTGAACCCAAAATCATATCAACAATATCCTTTAATTATATTAAGATTGAATTATATTAAGACTGTATATAACTATGTATCTTAAAAAGATTCAAATGGGTTTTTTCCCATATAATCCTAATACTGCTTAGTATGAAATTTATGAGCCTCGCATTCAAGAATGTATCTGTGAGTACTATCTTTATTTAAACTTAAAAGAGCATTATTCATCACTATTATTTAATTAGTATTTTTTTTCTTCAAAACCTGAGAAAATATTTCTATCTCTTTGAAACATGCTTAACGAACTGGGCGGTTTTCGTAATTTTCGAAGTTGCAAAGATTTATTGTCAATACCTACATTTGAACTTAATTTTTAACAGCCAGACATAAATTTACGAAATCCCTTTTGCCGTTTTCTATATGTGTTTATACTTACAGGTATTTATACCTAAAAGTATTTTAAATTTAGTATCTTTGTTAAATTCAAATACTTCCATATCGCCCTTTAGAAAATTCTAATTAGTATTCTTCGAATGGTAGTTATAATTTGCAGTACATGTTAATTAAAAATAAGTAAAACTCATAATAGACCCAAAAATTTAGAGCCTTTTGCACACACATTATTTTTCATTTAATTGAATAAAACTGAATACAGCTACCTTCCTTTTTCTTTTTCATGTTAGTTTTCTTTTGATACTCTAATGTTTTTACAGAAAATGCAAAAAACTCAGCTTTGCACAAATAAGAAGCAGCAAATCGAATTAAAAATTATCTTAGCTTTAGCACTAATGAATGAATATTCATCTTTTATTTACAATCAAAATTCAGTTAATTCCAAACTTTCGAATTCTATCTGAAATAAAGTCTCTCATGACAACTCAATCAAATGTAAATTTCCTAGTACTAACTTCATTGAATGTTACGATCTGCGATTCTGCACTTAAAATGTATGTTATGTTATGAAAATTATGTAACATATCCTTGTGCGCCCTTAGCTACTGTGGATTTAGACATTTTGAAACCCTAGACAGTGTTATGAGGAAGCTGGTCCTTTAATGTTTTTAATAAAAAGCTAGTTATTCATTTAATGAAAAATTTCAATCCATTTTTAGCTTAACTACACTTATTTATTTCATCTTAATATATATTTTTTTATTTTACTAACTTGATGGAAATGCATAAGTTTTTATTCATTTATTATCTCTCATGCTTGCACAGCATCCATGTTTTTATACTATGTTATTTATATGGACGCTCGTTGTTTAAGAATATTATCATAACTAAGTGAACGTAATTAAACAAACTGGAATCAATTATACTTGCTAAAGTGTTAATAAAACTGTGCATTATTTTAGAATTTATAGAAAATATACCGTTTACAAAATGTATTTGACTATTAAGCTAACTATCATTATAATCAATTTGACTGTGTGCCCTATCTTTTCAACGGCTCAAGGCTATCGTTGTTTTTTATAAAGCCCTGCTGCGTGCCCTTTCGAGAAAGTCAAGACTTCTAAAGGTGCCAGGACCTATTGTGTTTATTTGTGAGGCTCTAGGGGATTATTCGATAATTACTTGTTTTATATAACAATTAAATAAAGTATATTTGATTCACTTTTGGATATTGTTGCTTAAGATACTATGAAAATAGAAGGTAAAAAAAATCAAATCTTCTTGGAATTAATGAGTTTGTAAAGAAAAAACAAACATAAAAACTTGAAAATCTTGAGCATTTCTTCTTTTTAATCTTACCACTTTAGAGGATACGTTTAAATTTAAAATGTTAATTTGTTAAGAGAATTTCGGCTTTTGAAACCTCTAACAAGTAAACCCCTTGGCGTAGGAATCTGGTATTTGACAAATGAAAATGTTGCCGACTGAGTTGGCAAAGTGCCTTGCGGCTATACTTTTTTGTGTCGTTGCTGTGTGACGTCGATTTTGAATTCAGAGTGTGTCGTCACTAAATGTTCTTTTAGGTACCAGGGAATTGCATCGCCTCACCACCCATTCTGTTTTGAGGTATCTTTCGATGTCTCACCTGACACAACTGCTATTTTATTTTTGTTGTCTCGCTCCGTATTCTCTACAACTAATTTTCATGGAGATTTCTTTGCTCTGAAATATGTTTCACAATTACAAATAAAGTTTTGTTAACCGCAATTCTTAATTCAAATACTTATAATAAACATTGGTTTTGTACTCGAATTTTTTAAAATCATTTTTTGCCCTATTTTACGTTAGTCTGATCGATCAGTAATTTTTATTTCATTTCACAAAGTAACACATTCAAAATCATTAGTGTTTGACTATCGTATTACCTCGACTAGACTCGAATTCTAGGATTATATAAGTATGTTTTGCATTACATATAGAGCCGAATTTAATATTGAAGAAACGCAATATAAATTTATATTATTGGATGCAATCAAGTTACCGGAAAGTTATATTTTGACGGAAAAATGGAACCAAAGTGAAATAGTATTGCTTGTAAAGGATATCTGAATGTTAGTAAAATTCTGCGATCATTATTCCGTTGCTTAAAGCGTCAAATATTTTTCAGTTACATTAAAATATGTCATAAATCTGAGAAAAAAAGAGAATCATAATTTTTTTTATTTCGTATATAATTTTATACCTATATTATAAGCTCTTATCGGAAATATTTTAAAGTATTTTTCGGTAATTAAATTAAGTTTCTGCATCAATCACTGAAAGTTATACATTTGAAATAAGAAATTAAATATATTTAAAAGTTTGCCTTTTAAGTATTAAATTTTTTATGTAATAGTAAAAGTAATTATAATTATTTTAAGTAATTATTTTTTTCAGAATCAGTTAAATATAATCATATAATCATATAATAAATAGATATCAGTTAAATATCAGCAAAATAGATAAAAATAAAACAGGATTACATCGTAGATTTATGTATCTAAGCATAGAATTTCATTAAAACTGTGTGATTTGTATACCTGATAATGTTTTGTATATATTGTACAAATTGAATTACAGCGTTAAAGCAAATAATGCAGCAGTTTCATAGAATTCCTTGGTGTTTTATGAAATAATTGATCATGATATATCAATTTTGCTATGTCGTGGAGTAACCAATAATTTTCTATGAAATAACAGGATTTCATAATTTAGCGGTAACGTACATATTGTATAAGCATAGTGTAATCTATAAATAGTTTCTAAAAAAAATTATAGATTTTACATGACAAGCACAATGTATAGATAAAATATCGATAGTATAATATCAGTATCATCGATACTGATTTTAAATTTATCGATGATTGGAAGGAAATGGCACAGTTTGATAACAGTGATATTTTTAGAAAAGAGTCTTTTAAACTATGTAAGAAAGACTATAGGTTGAGAATAACTATATTTATCTGTTATAAATAAATAATATAATGAATTAGTCATCCACTGACTTCAGATTCAAAAAAATTTGATACAAAGTTTTACTTCTACCTTTAAATTTATTGGTTAGTCTATATTCAAATCACTAAAAAGTAAGGTGGGAAGGAAGTTGTTTGGTGTCTAATAAAGAAAAAAGTGAAAAAATAAATGTGAAAATGATTGTTTTAAACTAAAAAAATGAAAATAAGTAATTACAAATGTATGGTGAAATGATACTTTTGACAGGGTTCCTTCGTAACTCGTTAAAAATCTTAGAAGTTTTTTTTTATTTCAGAAAAGTCAATATCAGTTTAAATTTAGTATCAGTCTTTCACAGAAATAAATTAATATATATTTTCTTTACTGCTGCCTACTATTTTTCAAAAACCTGAAGGAATAAATTCTTTTACTCAAAATGCCTGTAGATTATTTTAGTGATGCAAAAGTAGCCAAATGGAAATACCACAATAAAGTAAATCAGTTTAAATAAGTCAAATTTTTATAAATTATATATTTATTTTAAGTTCAATATATTTCGATAGGAAGATATATATATATCAAAATTCACTGAATTTTTAATTCTATCTTCTTTTTTTAATCTTTTTAAATAATTAAAAATTTTCTTTGATATTAAAATGATATTCTCCATTGCTCATAAAAGGTATTTTCTAGATTCGTATTGCTCGTAAAAATAAATGGAATAAATATCTTTGGATGAAAAATAATTATCATTGGAGAATATTGGATGTTTTCTTGTAATAATACTTATTTTTAGAGATTTTCCTTCTTTTTAAAATCTTTTTTTCAATATTCGAGTAAATTCATAAATTTTAAAATATGTCTTGGAACACAAGTTGTAATGATACCTAAGTACTACTGTGTTCCAAAAATATCCGGAATGCTTCCTTTAAAATACATCTGTATATAAGTCTGAAAACTTTTTATCAAACATTTTTATGAGTTCTAAAAATATTTGGGGACAATAAAGCCTTTTTTCATTGTATTGTTTGAAAGGAGAATTGTTTTTAATAAGATAAGTTTTTTCAATCAATTGATTTTCCAGAATGGGAAATATTAAAGAGCAAAGATTATTATATTTTATTTTCGCTATGAAATTTCTGTGATAAAAGCGTTTGAAATGTTGCAAAAAAGCCTTTAAAGATGACTGTTTTGAGAAAACAACAGTATTTTATTAGTATACACAATTTAATGATGTTAGAGAAACCTTCGTAAATTATCTATGATCAGGCAGGACACTTGCTTCGGTTAACGACCAAGATAAGGTTAGAGAATTTGTGCTAGCAATCGCCGTTTTATAGTAAGATATCATTGAAGAATTTTCTTTATCGTTTGTATTCCTAAAATAAATTGCAAAAAGGTCTTTAAGTTTGCATTGCACTTTGATCCTTCTCACAGTGCAATATTTAATAGTGAGGTTTTAACAAAATATTCTATGCATACGGTTCCATAAATTCTTTATTCACTTGATATGGCATCGAATGATTATCCATGAATCATGTCCATCGTTCTGAATTAATTTTTTGTGTAAAAGAAAATTCGATTCGTACTTTGAATGGATGGAAAAAATCTTGCCCGAAATTAACCTGGCAGTTGGAAGTGATCACTTTAAAGAAGTTGCAATAAATTTTGACTAATTAACTGATATCTTTTGGTTTCAGGATACTTTTTAATCCATTAGTATTTTATAAAACATAAAATAGATTTTTAAAAATAGATTTTCCTATGGCTTATTGACAAATTTCTGACAGAAAGAATTAGAATAATAAAATTAAATCATGTATAGAATTTCAAATTATAGTTTCTTCAAAATAATTTCAATATGTGTTACTCTCATCTGTAGCTGATGGGAAATCAGTTACTGAATTTAAAAAAAAGAATCTGCAGGATACTTTCGCTTAAAATTGTGAAAGGTAATTTGTTTACACCGTGAAAACAGTCAATAAAGTCTTTTGAAGTTTGGTTTTCAGTTTCTCCTTTCAGGTCTTAATGTGAATATTCTGGTAGATAATTAACATTATTTCTATAATATCACTTTTTTTGAAAACCAAGTCATTCAAAGTAATTTTTTTTCATTTTATTATTCTGATACATAATAATTTTTACATATATTTTACATTGTAATTAACAGTATTGTTACAGATCTTCATATAAAAAAAAGATCTGTTTGAAAAGTAATATCTTGCAATAAGAACTAATATCTTTTCTTGGATTTGTTTATTTATATCCCTAAGTTGTATAAACATTGTAAAGTTATTATAGTTGTAATGCAATTAATTTTTTTGAAAATAGTAATTTTTTTTAAATATTTACGTATCTACAATAAAAGTAGAATATGCTTTAGATTGTAAAATTTTCCGAATTGCAATTTTATACAAAAATTGCTATAATCCATTTTTATAAACAAGCAACATTTCTTTTTATGCGTTACGCTTTTATGTTCAATAGTTAAAAATTAGCTGGTTAGCTGGGGATATTGATTACATTTGATTTCATTTTAAAGCTTCATGCAGTCAAATCGTCAGACATTAAAGTTTTATTTTAATCGTCTAGCGTGTTCTGTTCACAGTGTACACAAATTATCTAATGGTTAACATTCCCAGGATTTCATAGCGTTGAAAAACATATATCTCCGTTTCATCTATCTTCTATATTTCGCAGCATCGTTGATTTCTTTTTTTATTTGTTTTTCAAATTATACAGAGTTTAAACAGAACCCTTTTTTAACTTTCTCCACTGGAAGAAAATAATTTGGTAAAATAATGTAATATTTTATTGAAAAAAGGCATTTTTTTTTTGCTGAAACTAAAAATAAATATATTGCCAGACTTTAAAATTAAGTATCATAAAAAAAAAAAAAAAAAAAAAAAATTCGAACTTAATATGACTGTAATTTTTTTCTCAACAATATTTCGGAAGTTATTGAGGGAAAATGCTTCATTTTTAATAAATCGAAATTCCAAAATTTCGATCCGAAGTACTCATTCCCATCTTCCTATGTATATATGTGCCAAATTTCTTAGCTCCTGGTCAAACTCTCTAACTTGCAAAGCACCAACGCACGCACACACACAAATAGTGGCATAACGATATTAATACAGAATGGGATTTTATTTATATATTAACATATATATACTTTCAAATTTTAGTTTTAACAAAAAGATTTGTTTAAAAAATCTTCCTTCCTTTATTCTTCCTATTTTTCTCATCTTTCTTTCGCTCCCTCCATCTTCCTAGAAAGTACTTAGCTTTTATTGAAAGTAACTAAATTGGTATATTTCAGCTATAGTTAAATATAGAATATTGGTTTTCTTTTTTGTACAAAGTATTAAAAAATGTATTTAAGAAGGTTTGACGAATTTGACGAATTAGATAATCTTGAGTTCTAAAAACAGATTTTTGGCTTGTGTTTTTACCTTAAACATAATAATTCACAAATGCGTTTATTTAGGTAGATGAAATTTGGTATATGAGCTTCATAAAGTCCTATTAGTAAAGAATTAAATCTAATTAATTGAATAGTTATATAAAAAAAGCAAAAAATTTTATATTGCGTGTAACATTGTTATTTATAGTTCTGCATATCTAGAATTTATAAACACGTTAATCTCAGTACTTAATTTTTTTTATCTAAAAGTAAAACAAAATGCACTTTCTTCATTTAATTGTTTTGTTAAATTTTGTAAGCTTTCAGTTTTTAGCAAAAAAAAAAGGACAAATTTTTTGGACTTATTTTTTTTCTCCATTTTTCTATTAAAAATTCGGCAATTAATTAAAAAATTGTTAAAAACAAGTAGGTGAGTAATTCTAAAAAAATATTTTGTTAAATATAATTAATTTTTAATAAATTTAAAACATATCTGTATTTTTTTTGTATTACTGAAGTATTTTTGATATACACTACTCAAAACAATTAAAAGATATTGAGGTTGTGGGTTGATCTTGCACCTGGAGAATTATTTGAATGGTTGATGCATTATCGACAAACGTAATAGGTTATATCAGTTAAAAATGACATTTGCTTTTCAGAAAAATATGTGTTTTATTGAGCATTCGGGTACAAAAGGAAAAAAGAAAACAATAACATAATTTATGAGTGTGAGAAAAACAAATTTAAAAAAGGGGTTACCTTGAAGGAAATTCATTTTTAGAACGGAGTATGGTTTCCTCGGATAGCTAGAAACGTTGAACGCCTTTGAAGCGTCGAGTCAATGAGGCTATTAATGAGGGGCTGGGTAATTCTGTATCCCTCCTCCAGAAGAGCTCTTTCCAGTTTTTGGAGAGTCTGTAAGTTCGGTAGGCGTTCAGCAATTCGTCTGTCTAGAATGTCCCAAACACGCTCGATTGAGTGCATGGCCAGAGAACAGATTGGCCAAGCCATTCGTAGGAAGTAATCATATCTCATCTAAAAGGAAATCATTCGCCAAGTTAGCACGATGTATCCTGTAGTTGTTCCAATTGCTGCAGCGTAATGCATTATAATAGGTCTCAGGCTCTTATCGCTATATGGTGACTAGTTAGAGCTCTATTTAGAATGATAAGGAAATCGGTGCGCCACCAATGGAAATGCATAGATCATCATTCCCCCGCCACCAAATCTTACAATTTCGTGCACGAACGCATGATTGTTTCTAGTGTCACGTTCCCTCCAGATGAAAATACGTCTATTATCCGGATGAACAAAAAAATGGGGTTCGTCAGAGAAAAGAATATTGTGCCATTCATTTCTCCACATTCTCTGCTAATCACTCCTTGCGGGCTTGACGGTACTTTGCTGTTAACGTGACACACACCATCGGTCCTCGAGTATACAGATCTTCAGCGTGAAGGCCATTTCGGACAGTTTGGGTCGAAACTATAGTGCGAAGGTGTTGCTGAAGAAGAGTGGCACTCATATTTCGGTGTCTCCGAACCTTTAACGTTAAATAACGATCTTCAATGGGTGTTGTTGCACGTCTGCGCCCTTGTCTTGATCTTCAGCTTGCATTTTCAGATTCCAAAAAACGGCTCCAGATCATATTTTGGGAAACTTCAATGATTTCTGCTGCTTCGGCTTGAATTTGGCCTCCGATTTGGAGAATCGACCAAAAACTCTCTAAGCTTCTGATTCAGTTAAATAGCTTCGTTGAGACATCGCACTCATCGAAACAACGCGCTTGCAGATATTGATCATTCTTTTCCGCTTTGTATAATGTTAAGTTGAAAACCAAATGAAATTCTTTGCCGCTAAAACATCTTCTTTGACGTCAAACTGAAAATCTGAGTACTACGAAGTTTGAAAATAAAAAAAAAATTGCATTTTTGACTTTTTTCTTATATTTTATTAAAAAAAGCTTATTCCTTTATTTTTTTCAAGACTTACAATATCCTTTGTTTTGAGCAGTGTAATATTTATGCATCGATTCATATACGAGAAATTTTTCTGAATTGTTCGCCAAATTTTCAATTGTAGTTTTCAAATTTTGAAAGCAAGGTCGCAATCATATTTATTACTATTATTTTTTTCCAGGATTTTTGAAAAGATTGTATATTTCTGCTCAACATTCATGGATCTCATTCCCTTGTCCTTCATGCTCGGTTTCTACGTATCCTTTATCGCAGCCAGATGGTGGAGTCAGTTTATAGCCATTCCATGGCCAGATAAGTAGGTAACCATATATGATTTTTTTTATTTTGAAAATTGTTGAAAATATTCTTCATTTATATTGTTATTTATTGTTTCACATTTTATATATTATTCACCTTTCTTGACCAACTAATTCCCGAGGATGCTGGTTTTATTTAGTTTCAGTTAAACTGTTTAGATATAGCTCCATGTCTATGATTTCGTCAAACTGCTAGACGTCTAAGTCGTTTTTGTATTGCCTTACATGTCTTACGTTTATTGTGTACATCAAACTTACCTTATGATATCATAACGATATTAAATGCGTAAATGTCCCATCAACCTTTTTATTGTATTTGTTACTTCCCTTTTTTCCCGTTTTGTACATTGGACAGATATTCAACAGAAATATTCTTCTTTAGATTTCGATAATGGAAGTTCAGGAAACAATGGAAATGGTTTGAATTTCATAGCAATAATTTAATATGTTATTTAAAATAAGAGAAATATCTTTTTTTAAAAAATACCAAAATTCAAGCGAAATTAGTAGTTTTTAAATTAATTAATCAATTAATTATTTAATGCCCAACTATTGGTATTATTAAACCTTGTAACCTTAAAAAATACATTTTTTTTCAAACTTAAAATTTGTTTTTGCACAATAGTATTTGCTCAGGTTATCGCAACATTCGCTCTCATTTTTAATTAACTGAAATTCTAATTCCAATGTCAAAGAAATCGCTCATATGTGCATATTTTCGCCCTCCAAGATGGGGCAAATTTGGTAGCTCTGGATGAAATCGTCTGGCCTTGAAAAAAAAAATACCTTTCAACATGAAGACAACTATCAACCATTCTTATTTATTGTACCCGTGTTACAATTTACTATCAAAAGAAAAAAAGGCTTCGAAGAAAGACGGATGAAAGTTTTTAAAAATGTTAGTAATAAAAAAATAGAGTTTCCTTTTTATTTTGTGCTATAAAGTAACTAAAAGTATAAAAATGGATACAGAAAAATAAGTAAGGATAATAATAAAGTCATTTTCTAAAATATGTTTCTGAGAATATACTTGTTGTCGATATTTAAAATCTAAAATCATAGTAATTTATTTATTAATCATTTTTCAAAAAACTTTTGCAAATACTATGAATAGAGAAAAAAATTAGCAAATGAATAATGGAATTAACTGTCTAATATTTTATTTTGAAATCCATGAACATTTGCAATTAGCTTAGAAAAATTATAATTACTTCGTTTAAATTTTTACAATTGTTTTACGGAATAACATAATGGTTTTTCTTAATGGTACAGAAAAGTTTTCTTTAAGAAAACTGCAAAATGAAGTCCATAGATCCGCAAAGGTTTTCCGTGACAAAAGGAAGAGATCTATATTTTCGGTCTGCTGAAGTCTCGGTGTTCAAGGTTTTGCTCTGAATAGCAGACAATGGCATGGTCCAACTTGGGTGAGGTCCAGACTTTTTTGTGACTATCTGCGATGGGTTAAAAAGGCAATTAATGACATCTTTGCCCTATGACTCTATTTATGCGTCCTGTTCGTTGAGTCGTAAATCATACCTCATCTGCGGTTGTGAGCATTGATAAGGTAATCTAATAATGCCATTTGATTGCCTGCTCTTTGCAAAAGTGTTAAGACCCTTTTGTGTAATGAGCCGAAGTTTTTAATAATTAAAACCTTCTTCGCATTACATAAGAGTTTATATTTCCATGTAAAAGCACAAGTTCAAAAACAATCGTAGGTCGAAAGGAGCCTTTTGTCTGTGTAAACATATATAAAAACTTTGGATAGAGCTCAGAAGTACTTGCTTCTTAAAAAGTTTCTTTTATAAAGACATTCCATTGTTATGAAATATATGACCGCTTTAAAGCAAAAGACCAATTATGCCATCAGTTTTAAGCTACTTTTTAAAAGTTGTTACTTGTCTGACTTGTTTAAGCTACTTGTTTTTAAATGCAAATTTCCGAATATGTTTTCCAAATACGAATTTCCTAACGTATTAATAATTTCAAAAATCTTTATAAAATAACAACTAAATAATTGAAGTGTTTTTTTAAAGAAAATAAAAGCATTTTTAACGAACCTAAGTAATTTTATACGATAATGTATTTACATAGTCCATTTTTGTCCATTTGTTTTTGACATAGTTCAAATAGCATAATTACAGGTACTTAGAACTTTACAGACAAAACATTTAACCAAATGTTATTTAATACCATCATCTTTATTAAAATGTTCACTATTCAATGAATTTTGCTAATACGGAATGAATGGCAACAAGGTTAAGCAAGATTGAGACTGCCTAGTGGACTGGCAATTTATCCTAGTTAAGCTCAAAAACTCTTTGCTGAATGTCCACAATGTGAATGGTTTCGAATAGTCACGAAAGAACATAATATCTCTGCAGTTTACTAATTCTGATCCCTTTTTCTTGAATTATATTGTTTAGTTTGACTAGCTTTTAAACGAACACATCTGAATTATTTATGTAGTTTCGATGTAAAGTTCCAAAAGTATTTCCTCTAGAACCCCAATCAATTTTTAGTGATTTGTTGTTGATGAATATCTTTTGATTGCGTTTGCGTCTGTATACCTTGTTGATCTGCAATCTTTTTTAAACGACATTTAATGACGACATATTTTTTGCTAGCTTGAGCTGCACTTTTTTCCCTTGGGATGTAAAATTAATTAATTAATTAAACTTGAAAGAAATCTCCATTTTGCCTTTTCAATTTCCAGGAAGCAAAAACTGCTCATTCGATAAAAATAAAATTATTGTTGAATATTTTCTATAGCACCAACTATGAAACAATAACACGGCTTTGACTTTCCGAATACATAAAAATATTTTTTTAAAAACTGTTACCATCTATGTTGAAATTCATGTTTAAGTTGTTACTATTCAGAGATTTGCTTCTGGTTCTAAAGATAATATCTGTTGAAAATCGTTGATTCAATTAAATAAGAATAATAAGAGAAATTAATGGTTCTGTAACAAATAATGAGAGAGTAGAGTCGAAATCTAATTCTTTAGCATCGTACATCTTGAGGTTCCTCTCTTTTTCTTCCTTTTTTAAAAGAGGAATTTTAAATTTTAAAAATGAATTTATTTGGAAAATAGTAAGATGAAGTTTCGATATGCTCATGGTGTCCTTTCTGCTTGGTGGTCATATAAAACTTCTTATTCTATTTAATGGAAATCCTTCAATGAATAACGTTAATATAGACCTTTCAGAAATTAGTTATAAGAATTGCTCATTAAATATATAAGAGTTTTACATTTACTTAATTTGAATTTTTTTTAAATGAATTTTTAGGATAAGATTAAAACAACCCTTCATTGAAACTATATATTTCTGAGTTATTAATTACAATTTATATATAAAATTCTTCTTTTGAATATGCCTAGTAAAAATAATTTGATATAATTAAGATAAAATTTTTCTCTTTTGAAAAGGGTGGTTAAAGGGGATTACTTAATTCTTCTTAACTTAAAATTTTCTGAATTCTGTATTTTAAACTGTTTGCCGATATTCGCATTTGTTTATTGTAAAAAGAAAACCAAACAACCGCGACACATATTTCGCTCTCAAGAAAAGAAGGAAATGTATATTTTTGGAACGGCAGTAGAAAATAGGTACTTGGCCTTGTATCATAGTTATCAGACGAATAAAACCTGTATACTATTTTCTTGCGTAAAAGACCCAGTTTCGTCAGATACGCTATATTACTTCAAATATTTAATAAAGCTTAGTTATATCCGGCACTCGTATCGTTCGTATGCTCTACGAATCCTTTGTATCTACTTTCGTTGTTTGAAACTTAAACAAAGCTCAATGGAGCTTGGCAATAAACACCTGCGATTCAGACAGTTCAAAGCAGAAACTTTTGGCGGTACTCCAAAAAGTGACTCTCCCTTTCTCTGTTTCTATTTTTTAAACAGTATATTCCGTCTATAAGGTCACTGAGGGGGCTCACTCGGGCACTTCTTATAGCAGCGTTATGCAACGAAGAGTTGGGGAATAGAATGTACAAATAGTTTTCAAAAATGCTTTGGGCAGATAGATTCAATGAAGCAGTTTGTATTTAAAAGAACCGTCAATGAAAGGGAAAAATAGAGCATCAACTTGATTTTAAGAGTCTTATTGAAGCTATTCAGCATTACTGTGATTTTAATACTAAGGAAATGCAATTAGTTACGTCTTCTGATCAAGATAATCAATTATTTAATTTTGCAGTTTTTTTTAAAGTTGCCTAATTTTTAATTTTGGAATAATTTTCAAATTTAAAATTAAAAAAAAAATGATATATAATTAACTAGCTGGCAACCACAGATGAAATAATTTTGGAATTATCGCTTGAAATTTAAAATAGTTATTTTATTTAATTTGGAATGATATAAAGAATGATATTTCTTTTTTAAAAAATCCGCAAGGAATACATTCCTTGAAATTTTATAACACATAACGAAGAAATACAAATAATATTTATTCTACTTTTTTTACTTTATTATTCAAGCGCTTTAAGGTAGGAAAAGTTTATTTTTCAGGTTTGGGCAAAAACGAATAAATTTCTTGGCTATCTGACTCGTAAGCGTCCAACATATAACTGGTCTTGTGAAAAACATGGATTTTCTAGGCTGAGTCCGCGCACTTGAAGTGATCACCTAGCGCCTTGCTGATGGTCATCGAAAATGCAAGTCAAATGGGGAATGGCAATCTTTTGAATAAAAAAGCAAACATGACAGTGGGAATAATGGGAATGTCTGGAATGAACATATCTCTAATAAATTTTCATTTAAGGATAATCGCCTCATTTCTTTGCGCATTTTGGTCCTTTGATTCTAATGCGCGTGATAAGATATCATATAAGCGTTGTCTTTCGATTTTCAAAGCATGTTGATCTTCAGATTTTGAAGCACTTGATTTTGAAGTTCGTAACGATCTGCTTCATTGCTAACTTGTTGCTCTCGTTTGTTTGAGAAGCTTGAATTGTCTTTTTTCTACTTGCTGCGCTGGTAAATCTATTAATTGGCATAAGTTTGGGGACTTATTTTTTTGTCGAAGCAATCAACAGGATACACGCTTGTATAACCGAAATATCATTTATCGATTCCCTGAATAAATAGAAAAATTATTGTTTGCACAGGGAAATTTTCATTATATATTTCTTTACTTGATTGGCATCGATAATAATAATTCTATTTTGTATGTATGAGATAATTTTTGAATATTTGCGGTTTCCGTAGACAAAACATTATACACACTGAATGACATCCTGTGTAGATGACTAATCATTAATGAAAATAAAAAGAATAGCGCTTTCATTAAATATTTTCGATTTCATTTTACTCATATTGATTGACATCAATAATTATAATTTTATTTTGTTTGATATATGGGTGATTAACTCTGAGTGACATGTGCCAATTTGCCGTTTACTTATCTCGCTAATACTAAAATATACTTATAATTTTTATAAGTATATTTTGTTCAAAAGTAACACAGTATAGCGATTTTTTTTGCCTGTTGTAGTTAAATTGTTATTGATTCGCGTACATAACGATAAATATTTTTTTTGTTTAATATATTAAAGAGTTTATAGTATATCACCGAAGCACCATTGAAAAACGTCAATAATTTTCAAATAATCTGATAAAAAATATAAATATCCTTTAAAATTTCGTAATTTTTCATTTCTTAAATTTTATTTTTTGATTGAAATAACTGAATTACGAAAAAAAAATATGATTTTGAAATCGCTCTTTTATTAAACTTCTGAAAAACGGATTTTTTTTTTTGCATTATTGAAATACTTTAATCTTTAACTGTCACTACTAATAATAAACGTGGATGTGTGTGTGTGTGTTGATTTTATGCTTGCCATTTCTCTTAAACTATATCTGCCAGATTTGACACATATAGACATTTTGGTTTAACGGGAATGTGCACCTCAAACGCTTTTTATTAAAAATTTTAATTAATTAAAAATAAGTGGAGCTTTTGACTTTTCAAATAACTTCTTAAAATGCTACATCGCTTTAAAATTCAACACCATCGTTATATCTTTTATATCAATTTAAATATATATATATATCTTTTATTACTGTATAATTTTTTCCATTTTTATTTATTTAAAAATATTTTAGAAGTACTTTATATTCTACAATAATATATTTCACTGTTGAATTTAAAACTCCAATTGTTTTCATTGTTGCTATTAAAATTTTCTTTAGCTTTTCATCCCAACTTTTGAATAAAAATTTTGCTTTATTTTTAATTTGCTTTATTAACAAGTATAACAAGTTAACAAGCTGCAGTATAAAGCATGCTTTTAATATAAAAAACTGAGATTTTATTTTACTTGCAATTAAAAATTAATGTTAGAATAAAGCAATGACGGAAAATTTTACAAAGCGGGCAATTTTTAAACACCGTTACTGTTTTCTGCGATATAATTGTATGTTACCGATATAAAGAGAGAATTAAAGAAAAGTTTAGCACAATGAAAGTACTATGTTAGGTTTAGAAATATTTTACTGAGAAAGATGTAAAAAAAACTATAAAAATATTTCATTGGAATTTTTTTAGCCATTAATCTGGCAAAAAATGGGCTATTTATAAATAAAATGAAATTTTCATATTAATTTCTTTCTGAAATTCATCAGGTGGCATCTCTCATATAAGATTCAAATTTCAAATGCTATTTGATAAACTCTAATTGTTTTCTAATAATATTAAAGTAGGATATTGTTATCGAGAACATACAAGCAAACAGTGTCTTAAAGGTATTGTTCCTAAGTAAAGATGGAGAAATTCAATCTTTAAACGCTTGAAACAGATCAAGATAATTGAAAGAACGTGAAAGCATCTTTGTTCTCAAAGCATAATTAACAGATAAATCATTTCGTTTATTCTCTAAATTAGTTTCAAACTTGAAAGGAAAGAAGCGCCCTTAATTTTATTTCTTTTTTTAAAAACTGGAGACCACAGAAAATTTATAAATGATTTAACACACAAAAGTCAGAATGTAACTGGTAGTTCGAAATGAAAATTCCCAAATTCATCTACATTTAGCAGAACTGAGAATAATGCTATTCTTTTAATTGCCTGCTCTTGCCAAGAGAACAACAATAAACTGCTCCTTTATAGCATACATACAGAACATGTCGCGTCAGCACGAAATAAACAGTATAAAAGGTCACAAGGAATTATTAGCAAGTCTCTTAAGATTTTGAGTTTCTTTACAGAGATTGAGTAAGATTTCAGTTTGTTTTTTTCCCACCCTAATGAAGTTAGGCTTAACATGTTTTCGACCGATTATTTGAAACAACTCTGTCTATTCTGTGTTTGATACATTTAAAATTAAACATTGTTAATTAATCGGTATTTTCGGATTCATTTTGAAGTACTTTTAAATTAAAACAAAACAAAATAAAGGGAATTAAAAATTTCTAAAATGCATAATGTTAGAAAATCCACGCATTTGCGTTACCGTAACTGACTGAAAATTCACGCATGCACAGTGTGTTCTGATTGTTGACAACTGAAGTTGTAACGCATACGGACTCATTTTGATTAATGGGTTTGTTGTTTTCTTTTATTTCAGGTACTCACTCTAAATAAATTGCTTTTAGGTTAGTTGTGTGCTTTTGTAATTCAATTCTATTAATGTTGAGTACATCTTTTTCGTACATAAGTAAAATGAAATTTTGTGGGGACCTAAGTAGGAATTGTTTTATTATTATTTTTTTACATTATTTGTGTAACTATTTGATTGCGCATGTAATATTGGTTTTAGTATATGTCACTAGTTAGACAACTGATCAGTTAATGGTCCATAAGAAGCCTTTAACACCGATGCATCTAATACATGTATTATTTGCTAATCATTACAATTTTTTTTCTTCTGCTGATAAAGACGAATATATGTATATATGTTTGTGTGTGTGTGCGCGCGTACGTGTGTGTGCGTGCGTGTGCGTGTGTATGAATGAGTGAGAGTAAGAATGTGTACTAATACTTTACCAATACAATCGTTTAATATACAGCTACCAAATTTGACACTTATACTTACCTTGAAGGGTGGATAACCTCAGAGTAATATTTCTTAGATTTGAATTGAGTTTTTGACTAAAAATTAAGTGAAATATTGAGATTTTTTTCAAGGTAACTATCGAAAATATTATTGTACTAAAATAAATTTTGCATCATTTCAAAATTAAAAAAATAATCTTTTTAATGATACTGTTTATTAGTTGTTTAATAATTTTCTAAATTTTGGCAATTATTTAAAAAATGTTTCTTTTTTGTCTAATTTTCAACAAATACCTACTTTGTTATTCTGAGACTGAAACAGTTTTCATTTTTCATTCAATGTTTGATCTTTTGATTTTCTACAAGTGATAAAATACAGAATTTTTCTGAATGGATTTCATTGAAATGATATTCATTCAATTTTAATGGAATATTATTTAGCCAAAATTTGATAGAAATCTACAAATTTTGGATAAATACCATATAAAAAGAAATCTACAAATTTTATGTAAATACCATATAAAAAATAAAAGTACAAATCTGATTGGTAATTAATTACATATGGTATTTAGTTTTCAATCAAATAAGGTATAAGTTTGATTGAAAATTAAATACCATATGTAAATTTCACTCACCGTATTCAAAGCGTTTTTGAGTTGCATTCATATAGACAGAGACTGACAAATAAGAAGAAAAAAAATTCCAAATATATGTCTTTCAGACAATATAATAACTAGCTCAATTTTCAATCGTTAATAAAATACTTTTTATTCATCCACTCCAGTTCAAATACCTTTTTTAAAACTTGTAGTGGATGACATGTGACGTTAATACAGTTTTTTCAAATATTAATTCATCAATTAAATTAAATTAATTTTGGATACTTAAAATAGAGTTTGAGCAGTTTATAAAGAAAATTTAAACCAACAGGCAGTAGCTCAATCGGTAAGATGTAAGGATATCAATATTTTTCATGTGAAGGTGAAGGATTCGAGTTCAATTCTTGAAAAAAATCAATAATTTCTTGAGAAATTGTTTATATTAACTGTGATTATTTGATAAAAAGGAATTAAAATAAAAAACTTGTTGATTTATGAACAAATAGATTATTTTTTTATTTTACTTGTTTCTGATTGTATATCTCGTATAAAATAAAAGAGAAATGAGATTGGATTTAGATTGGTGAATAACACTAGTTTAATAGAAAGTAACTCATCAACAGTCATGAAATGAAATTTAAATTATTTCAGAAATAAAATCAACTAAAAGCAATTAAAAATAATAAATAAAATTGCGTTTTAAAAAGGAAAGGAGTGTTATATTTTTTTCAAAAATGATAGCACTTTTTCTGGATCCACAGCATATGACCATATTAACATAAATATCAATATGAATCAAGTAATTGCAATTTAGATACATTACATTACATTAGTTTAATATAATTAGCCTCTGATTTGTAAAGTTAGGTGAAGATAATTTCTTTGAACTTTGTTTTGATGTTAAAAATGACATTTTGCCATTTTTTTAAAACCCACACCAATTAGAAGGTATTCTATTCCAAATGATTTAAATCGTACTAATAGATATGATTGCACGGAGAATCTTTAATGGAATCTCGTCTCGAACCCATAATGGAATGTGAGACACAGTCGTGCAGATTATTTTGCTTTAACTGTTAAGCGCTATCATAATTTATGTATTTCATTTGTAAAGTACTTTACGTTTCGAATAAATCATAAGAAAAAAATGAGTAAATATAATACATACTTCAAAAATACTTATTAAAAGCAATACTTGAGTATGGACTATGAAATATTAATTTAGCAATTTATTATAATACCATATATTTGCCTACAGCATTACACAGAATGTTTTTAATATGACTGGACAAATTTAAAACAGTAGGTCATGTTTATAAACAGAAAACATCTTTAGAATAGAATGAGGCATCGAAAAAAAAAATGCGACTCTTATAAAAAAAGATTTTTCCTTCTTTTTTCTTTTTTTTTCTGTGTATCATATGAGAACATGATGTTTTGGATAGGAGGTCTTGGTGTCTCCGAAATTTGAAGGCAAGAAATATTCGTTTTTTCATTGGTAGAATGCGAGTAACCTGACCCATGACATTTGAAGTTTATTTGCCATTATTGTTTGAGATATTCAATTAAATTTATGATCAATTGCTTTTTGTTTGTCGTTTCTATGAAATGACGTTATCTTTGCAGTTTGTTAGCGATTTCTTACTTTTAAATAATTAATTTCGCAATCAGAAGATTATCGCTTGCTTTTTTTAAAAATACTTTTTCAGTTTTAACTATCGCGATTTTGTAAAAAGTGCCTTATATTTATTCTTTAATTATATTACCGCATTCTTACTAATCATATTTCTCAAAATACTGTAAATATTAGAATATAATTTGGATATCAATTTGCATTATGTTCATTGGATTTTACCACATTTACAAGAACTTCCAATAACAGTGAACTTTTCGTCGAAATTACGGTTTTTTTTTTTTTTTTAATCTTAAAATAGTTCGAGTTCTAAAATTTTGTCTGCCTGCTAAAAAATCGAAAATGAAAGTTAGAGAGAGAAGTCTCGTAATTTTTTGAAACCATTTTAAACTGGTTAATGACTTAAATTAATTTAAAAAATAATCACTTAAAATAATAATGATCTCGCATAATAAATTGAAATTTGCGACCGTATATTTCTTTTTTTTTTATGATTTACAGTGTATATTTTTAGTTGCTTTTTTCAGGAATTTCTTCTTATTCACTCAACGTAAAACACATATTATCTTTAACACGTAGGTAATCTTTATCTTTACTTATAATAAAGCACAATGTGTGTGTGTGTGTGTGTATGTGTGTCTGTTGGCGCTGTACAGGCCAGACCGTTGGAACTACAGCTACCAAATTTGGTATATGTATACCTTGGGTGCCGAGAATGTGCACCTCGGAGCCCTTTTTTTGAATTTTTAATTAAAATTCTAATTAATTAAAAATTAGCCAAATTTTGACGTTTTTTCGCTATAACTTCTGAAAATATTACAGCAGAAAATTGTTTTTTGCATCAATTTAAAGCTAAAAAAATTAGCTTTTCAATGATATTAATATTTTTATCTACGAATTAAAACTCTTTTTTTAATGAATTTTTAAACATTTAATTATTATTTTTTTTCAACAATTTATTTCCCATAAAATAAAATAAAAACAAAATTTTATCTTCTCGAGGATCTCAAAAAAAATCAGCTTTTAATAAAATGTTGCCATCACATTTTCAGAAGTTCTGCTTAAAAAAAGTTAATTACTACCAAAAATAAAACAGAAAAATATAATTTTCATCACGTGATAATATGAAATGAAATAAATAGGAAATGTGACATTTTTTAAGCAATAAATGCAAAAGAAAAAATTTTCTTGATCGTTTACAAGATCAAAATTATTAATTCAATTAAAGAATTAAAATAAATAAAAATACAAAATAAAAGTATGTTATAAAAGTGCGACAGTTAAAACTGAAAAAGAATTTTTAGAAAAGCACCAAATGATAATCTTCTGAGAGCGAGATTAATTATTAAAAAGCAAGAAATCTTAAACGAAATTGAAAATGACGTCATTTCAAAGAGAATCAGAAGAAACGACGAACAAAAAGCAATTCATAATAAGTAGGAGTAAAATATTTTTCTATTCGTGTTTTTTTTTAAATTTTAAAACAGTAAGATATGTTTTGAAATGTTACTTTTACTTATGTGAAGAAGATATATTGTGCAAATCAAAGAATTCGCCTTCGTGATTGTAATTTATCTCCGCAATTTAATGAATCATGCTAAATTAAAACGCATCTGCCTTCAACGAACCATATGTATTATTAAAGCTATACTGATAAAAGTAGGTCAGCTATTTGAAAAAGCATCTTCTTTCAAACAAGCTTACGTAATAATTAACAATGCAAAATTTGTAAAAGCATATAAAACTATTTTTTACCCGCATATTTCGGAGACATCAAAACTTTCTAACCAAAACAATATCACGTTCCCAAATGAGAAAAAATAAATCAACTATCATTCCAAATTAAACATATAAAAATGTCATTTTCGGCACGTGTCTGTATAAAATGAAACAAATATGAAACATGATATTTTTGGAAAATAAATGAATGGAAACGCTTTCTATGATATTTTACTATACATATGTTACTAATCCAATTAAACAGTTTTATTTAAGGCGAATATGGCTTAACATCTACAAGACATCTTCTGTAATCGGAGCCCAGCATATAATTTCTTAATTATTTTGGGGGAGACATAAATATCTTAACAAATGGTCTAAGTGAAATATATAATTATTAGATAGAGGTAAAAATGCTGATGAATTAAATTTTTATATATACCTTCAGCTCTGTGAATCATATTTAATACAATATTTTAGAGACAATAAGTCCTTAAAATAAAAAAGTCTCACTCCAATCAACTAAATAAATCATCAAACCTGATCGATCTATGAAAATTTCAATATAACTATTCAATATAAACTGGTGATTTTAGATCACTTTATCAAGATCTCAAAGAAGCCAATCAGGGTTACTCTAGAATAATTGGCCTAGAGTATGGAAATGATGATTGTTCTAAACTTGCAATATTCAGAACTGAATAAATCAACCAGATTTGAAGAAGATAGAAATGCTTATTTATTTATTTAGAAGTTGAAATATTAAGAATATTTTACAAATATGAATCTATAAGACCAAATGAATTTAAACCATAATTTTTTTATATATGTTTATAAACCTTAAAAAAAATGTTATTATAAAGAGCATTTATATAAATCTAAAAATAAAATTAAAAACTGAAGGTTTCTATTAACCTGTGAAGTTTTTGCTGAATAATTCCTTGAGATCTTATAAATTATTTAAAAAAAAATCAAATGTTTCAATTTCTGTATTGAGCATAAAACTTCAATGTCGAACTACTCTGCTTTCAGTTCTTAGTTTTATTTAAAGGCGTGGTTGAATTGAGTAAAGAGGTTTTTATATTAATTGAAGTTTCATCATTTCCACTTTAATTTAAAACTCAATTTTACGTGCACTGATAGAAAATCAGAGAGAGATGTGGAGTTCAAAGATAGGACTGCTTAAGGCCTACAGAATAGTGTAAGTGAATTACATGATTATCGAAATTTGAAGATTAAAAATCATTTTACTGAAAAACTTATTATGAGACCAAGTTATATTAAAAAATGATTTGACCCTTTAGTCGGCATTAATATTGGCGAACCGACTGGTCGCCAAAGGCGGCTAGTAATAAATAAAACGCATTATTATTAAACGCATAATAATGAATAAGCGCATATAAAAATAATAAATAATACACCTTAAATAAAATGTTGAATGTTAAATACATATTAAATACGCCAACTTGTATTGGATTGAATGAATTTCTAAATTCATCAATGAGCGTAGATTTTTAAATTCTCTCCATCGGCCATAACTTCGGAAGAAAAATTATAATGTTTTTTTCTTCTTCTTTAGAAATGGTGAAATAGATATTTAATTTCTTTTATAATGTAATAATTATATAATCTTATTACTAACAATAAATTATTAAATCTCTCATTTCTAACCCTTTAGAAAGATTTCATAAATAAATAGTAACAGCGTTTGAATTTCGTTGTCGTTTTTAAAGGCAATTAATAATTTCCCGAATTTCAGGCTGATGAATATAGTCGCAATGTACATTCCTGGATTGGATGAATCCAGTCGAGTGGTGCGAAGAACTTTAATGCGATATTTGAATCTGTCTTTGGTCCTTGTACTGAGATCGATCAGTATGGCCGTGAAGAGAAGATTTCCGACGAAAGAGCACCTGATCGAAGCCGGTAAGAATATTTTTATTTGTAATTTATACAGAAAAAAATCGCCATTTGAAAATAATAAAATATGATGAAAGAACAAGGAAATTGATTCAATAAAACGTTCATTTCAAAAGAATTATCTATGCCAAGTTGAATAGAAAAAAAAGTTAAAAAACATATCTAAACATTTTTTGATAACTAAATGTTTATTTTATTCGTATGCATCTTTAAAATCACATGCAAATTCTGTTTAGAGAAAATTCGGTGCAAGTTATAGTTAAAATAATGTTCTATCTACACATGATTGCATTGGCATTGATACACTGATCTCTGATATCCCATCTCTCAATTTAGAAAGAAGACGGGTGATTTCAGAATAGAAACTCCTCATTGCGAACAGATCTATTTTTCCACGGTATCTTGCACTTCCTGCCTTCACAAGAGAACACTTGACTTATCTGGGATTTTTTAAACCCATTAACGTCTTATGATCTATTTATAGGGCAGTTATATTTCAATACCATTATGAAATAGAACACATTTTATTGTTCTGGTTTTGCTTTATGAAAAAATTAATATGTTTTAAAGTTTTTTTTTTTACTTTTTGATTTGATTTATTTTCAAGCCAAATTAAGGCACAAACTTAGTACTGCCAAGGAAAGATACAAAATCTAAGATTAAAGGACCAAAAATGTTTTCCCGCTTTGGTTAAAAATGGATTATTTGCCAAATGTAGATAACGGCGTCAATTTACATGCCAATGAGCATTTATAGCGAAGAGCATTTTTTTTTTCATATTTGACAATTACCCATTTTTTATGAATTATTCTTGGTCAGCTGATATTTTGTTTCATTGAAAAAATGCTAAATAATCTACAAATTAGTTAATTATGTCCCGCAGAGTTAATATGCAATAAACTCTGCATTATAGTTAGTTTTTGCCTTTTTAATACAGTTAATCCGCTGATTAGATGTAATATTAAGAAAATTTAAAATATAGAACAACTGTAATTTCTTTCCAAAGAAATATTTAAAGAGTTACTTTCATTCCAAGAAATAGAAATGAAAAGACTGGCGATAAAAAGAATAAGAAATTAAATAAATAGATTAAAAGTTCTCAAAAATAGACTTTAATCTATCATATTTTCCTCTAGTGTTCATATCAACTTACAATTTTTTCTTCTCATGAGATTGAATATGGATGATTATATTATTATTAAATTCACTATTTTATTTTATAACGAAAGTATAAATAGAAAATTTTCCTAAAATGCAAATTACAAATATTATCTGCAGTTTGTATTAATAGCAAAGTTATAAAAACTTTAAATATGCCTATATATGCAGATTTTGTTTAAAGATTATCATAAAAAAAGCTATTATAGAAAGGAAAAGAAATAGAAGAATAAATAATTTCTTATTACAAAATTCATTTCTTACTACAAAATTTAATTGAAAGGTCTGAGTTGCAATAAAGATGCAACTACAATGCTACCTTATAAGGATGCAATTATTATTTTTACTCAACAGGGAATATTTGAAACTTTATGTTTTTAAAATTATACATTTAGAAAAATAATATGATTGAATTGTATTTTTAAACACTTATTTTCTTTCAACAATAAACTTCAGTCTTTTTTTTTGGCTTTCATTGCTAACTTTTTAATTTGCAACAACATTTTCCAATGTACAGGTGGCAATTTATCATTTATACATAAAAATCAATAATTTTCTGAATATAAAGACCAATTAATTCAAGCCAATAATTTCAATAACTTAATTCATAGCTCTTTTAGTTCTTTAAAAATAATTTCACGGCGTTTATTAAGGTGCTTGAAGCTTATATTTAGTTCTTAACATTTTTTTATTAATATCCAGTTCATTGTTATATTTTCCTAACAGAAAAAAAAATGTCAAGAATTTAGCTTTACCAAAGCTTACCCCGAAAATAAAAACCGAAAATGAAACTCGACGAGTGTCATGGCAGAAAAGAAAGAAAATGAAGAATTAAAAATTGTCCCTGAAGATAAAAAGATATTTCATACAGTAATGAGACATTGAAATATGATTTTAGAATTGCTGTTATGTTCTATTCATTTCACGGTAACATAACTGACAAATTGACAGAGAGAATGAGAAAGAAATCAGTTCTTCTGTAAATCTGGCAGGTTTCATGACGAAAACGGAGTTGGAGATGTTCCAAAGTGTTCCATCTACGGAGTTCAACACGTTTTGGATTCCATGCACGTGGTTTATCAACGTACTCCGGGAAGCTAGACAGGAGTGCAGAATAACGGATTCCAATGGACTGAAGTTGATCATGGAGGTATCTCCCTGTAATTATGATTTTAAATTTAACTGCCTTCGTAAATGACATAACCATTGAAATCTTAATATTATTTATGATTGCTTTTTATTAACATACATGGTATTTGATTTTTTAAAGGAATTAAATGAATTTAGATCTAAATGCGGACTGCTATGGGGGTACGACTGGATCAGCATTCCCCTAGTTTATACTCAGGTAAATATACACTTTCGATATTACTTTTCCAGTTTTTAAAAAAAGCATTGTAACATTTTTTTTCCATATTTTCTTTAAAATGCAGTCTAATTTCGTTGCATTTATTTTGTTGAAAATATACGTCGAAATTATCTTCGAATAATCGGAAAGAAATTATGTAGCCGCTCTTATAACTGGATAGACAGCGCCCTCTGATGCCTGGAGGCGATGACTACTCAGTGCAGATTAGTCGATGGCATGTCATGCATGAAGTGAAACATGCTCTTATTTGTATATATTAAATAATTATACCTTTTATAGGTAAATTAAAAAAGAAATAACTTTTACCCTAAGTTTTTTTTGAATCCCTAAACGACCCCACAATTATAAATTTTATTTTGATTTCACTAATATGACGATAAAAAACGTTAAATATGTAATCAATTTTATTGTCTATTTAGTACTTGATACTTGAAAAGGAATTCCAAATTGATATATAACGAAAGATTTGACTTTAAAAACTGAATAAATATGTATGTATAATAAAACTGTAATATTTTTCAATCCCAATCAACTTTTGACATAAAGTATTCTTAAAAGTACTGAAACAACTTTCAAAAATATTTAAAAAATTAATTACTGATCTTATTCTCATTGCTGATTCTTATAATTTGGGCAATATTAAATCTTTATTGTTGGCTGATTTTCACTACCAAATCAACCAAAACGAATCCCATTATGTCCAAAATCAAACTCTTCAAAATACCTCTTTTATTTAATTTGTACCAATTAACGCTTCTCTTTTATAAATAATAACTAAAAATATCTTTTACAATGCATCCAAGCTTTAATTATTAGCTTGGATGCATTGTAAAATTACGAGGATAACCATCGTAATTATTTTGTATCGATAATATAATTATTTTGGATATTATGTAGGGAACTCTAATAGATTTAGTCACAGACATTTTTTATAAAATTAAAAACTTAGTTTACTCTAAAGATTCATTCTAAAATTATAAAATCCTTATATTATCGGCATTATATTTTTTAAAAAATTATCAGAATTTAAAATCTTAAGATGTTATAAAACTTTTAGAGATTTTAGATTTTTTTTGCAATATGAATACATAATTTATGTACATAAACTTAATTTAGCATCTCTTTTATTTATATTTTGCCAATTAAAAAAACTATAACGACATTGAAAATTAATGCATACAAATTATTTATACATTGTTGGAATTCAAAATTTTCTGAGATTTTTTTTGTAATTATTACAATACGTAAAAAGGAAAATTCTTAAATCTTCTTTATTTTTTTTTAATTTTTAGGTTGTAACGATGGCTACGTATGCCTTCTTCGTAGCATGTATGTTTGGTCGGCAAAATGTGAACATTGAAAGCGATAAGCCTTCCTCGCCCGAAGTACATCGATATGATTATTACGTACCAATTTTTACAATTCTACAGCTCATGTTCTATATGGGACTTCTGAAGGTATGAAATATAATATTGAATAGTATAATGATTAATTCAGAAATAGTCTTTAAATATCTTTTAAGCTCCAAAAAGAAACCCTAATGAATTAATGAAAAATATGAGGAAATTTAAGTTATTTTACGAACAAATGGGAATCTTGTATTTCATTTTTTTTATGAATTGCATTTTTTTAAAGAAGTAAGTTAAAATTTCAGTGCACAAATCTTTAATTCAATCAGAAATTGGACAATATAACAACCAAGTTCCTTATCCTAAACATTATAATATATTTAATAGAATAAAATATAAATCTGGTGTGAAAAGAAGAGAACATTACAATAAATTGGTGAAATAGGAAAAATAGAACTTTACTAAATTTCATAATATTATTTTCCTATTAGTTAAATAGTAGAAGTATATATATTCTTACAGTTTTTAAAATATTAAATTGTTTTGGGATAAAGTGATAAAATATCATCTCCTATTTGTTAAATTTAGCCATTAAAATGTATTTCCGATCATTCTATAAATTTAAATCAGCGAAATTCCAACCGCGTTGCATTAATTAGTATAAGCTAACTTCTTTACAACTAATATTGGAGCAAAAAGTTTTTGTCCTTGATATATTTTTTTACTCTCAGTAGAAGTGAGCTGGCCGTAAGAATCAATCAAATATCTAACAAAAGATAAAGAGAGTAAGATAGTCTAGACTCAGAAATTCTGCTGGAAGCAACAAGTTATTAAAAGGAACTTGCATTAAAATTATTGAAAAATTAAGTATTATAATTGATAAGATTTCATATTTTGGAACTTTTGGAAAAGAAATACTTCTATATACTTTCAAAACAGTTGAAAAAATTAAAACCTTAAAAGTTTTTAGATGAATAAATTTGTAGGAAAATTAATCTTCCGAAAATTTCACTTACTTTATTATTAATTAAAAAATACTCTAAATTAAAAGAATTGAAGCTATCTTTTCGCTGGAAGAACTTTTTGTAGTTTGCTGATTGTTTAAGTGGTACATTTTAATCGACAGAATTTTCTCTTAATAAAATTATGCACTGGTAAATATTTTGAATTAAATTTCATTCATTCCTGGAATAAAGCAAATAGGAATCTCATTATTCTTACTGCATATTTTCTTTCGTCTTGTAAAATGCTTAGTAACAAGTGCGTTATTTTGTTCATAAAATATAGTTTCAACAAAACTACTTAATAAAAGATAACTGCCCTGTCCTTTTTTATTAGAAAAATAAATTGGGAAATATCACAGTAAATCATTTATCTAAATTCGTATGCTTTCAAATTATTGGAAGATTAAGATAATTTAAGAAGAAGATAAGATAAAGAACGAGGATAATTTTTCTCTACCGCAAATTCAGATCTTGATTTAGATTTTTTAGCGAAGTCCGCATGCTTCCACAAAAAGCAGTAAATGGCATTTAATGTTGCCAATTCTTCGTAAATATTCAATATTTCGCACTTACTATGTACTGTTGTAAGCTGCTGTTATTACTTATATTTCAAGTACTGGACTAAGTTTTTGAAATAAGTTTTATTTTATCTTTCTAAAGTTTCGTACGTATATAGGCAGGTCAACAATGCGTACTTCTTTACACTCTGTGATGTGTAATCAGATTTTTGTTACTGTCACGATATTCATTGAGTGGAGTCTAGTACTTTATATTGTCCATTCCTGATTCAGCTTGGTTTGCTAAATCGGAAGTATTCTGGTATAAAACGGAGCATTCGAAACAATCTGCATGCGCAAAGTGAAGATCATGGCATGACTTATTCCGTGATGGTGTGGGATAGACTTTTCTCAAGTAGAAGAGTGGCTGCTCGGCAGAATGGATTGAGGGTTAAAAAGTGTGCAGAAGCGATAACTAGACACCTTGTCGTAAATTAGGTGACCAAGGAAGATTATTTTGTAATATAGCTCAAACATTTTGACGCGGAAACAATATAGCGCATCAGTCTCTTCGGAATTAGGTGCGATTGAATATGGACTAGACAAACTTGGTTGAGGTTGACCAGAGTATCTCCATTAAGAATTGGAACCTGGAAGCTACACTGCCCTTAAATATTGGGGCATAATTTTCATTAATAACTTCACATCAGATCATGCAGGATTGTACAAATTCTTCATAACTTTCAAATAAATTTATTTTTATTCACAGGTATCCAAAGCCGCGCCTAGGCATCTCGGTTTTAAGAATTATTTTGTTTTCGAAATTTCCATGTATGATTTTTTAAATATATTTTCAGTCTTTTGTTTTAATTTATGTGTGCCTTCCATTTAATATCTATGTATAGCTGTCTCGCTTGACTTTCTGCCACCTTTTTGCTTAGGTTTATGATTATTTTGAGCAAAGGTTTTTCAGCAAACCAAATATTAATTTTAAATTATCAGTTTTAATGCATCGAAATGGTTGAAATATCATTTTAATTATAGTTTTGAAAAGTTTTTATCTTATATGCTTATTTTCTACTTCATAAACGTATGAAATAGCAATTTTCTTTTCTCTTACAGGTTGCGGAACAACTAATTAATCCATTTGGTGATGACGATGAAGATTTTGAGCTAAACTGGATAATTGACAGACACATGAAGGTATATAATTATTTTGAAATTGCTTACTATAAAAAAATAATTAAACTAAAGGAATTGAAATGTTGATAACCGTAATTGAACTTTTAAAAACATAATTAAGATCTGAAAATAATTAATATTTATCTGCTTTATGAATTGAATATTTAATGTATCCAATTCATAATTCAGAAAAGTATTAAATCGATCATCTTAAAAACCGTTTTATAAATGCTTATAAATCTCAGACATTCATTCTTGAGCTTTGGCAGAATCAATCTGTTACATTTTTGTATAGAAAACTTATTAATACATCCTTTCTTCAATAAAAAATTTTAAACTCAAAACAAACAACTAATAAGTGTTTGATCTACTAAAAACTCTCATTTTATTAATTCTCATTTTTTTTCTGGAAATGAACTCACATCATATAAGAAATAAATGGAATTAAGTAATGCTAATATAAAAAAAGTAATGCTCTAAAGTAATGAAAATAATAAAGATTAACTTTAAATGGGATTTTATGTTTAAAAATTAGAAGCTAAAACATTAGAAGCTAAATTTTTATCCTCGATTCGAAATTAACATCTGAAACTATGTAGATTCTTAGTGAGTGCGCAAAAATTGATACAATTTAGCAGGATACAATATATGTCAAATAATTCTATACTTTCCATTCCCACTACATCTCATCCATTTCAATTGCAATTATGGGCTGTTTATTTAATTTATAACCGATTTCATACACTGATTACTAAGACGGTAAAGTGAAATGCCTTTTCCATCAATGTGCTTTAATCCTTATCTATTTAATGGGGATGTTATTTTTAGGTTTCCTATCTCGGAGTTGACACTCTGAACGGCACTCCACCCCCGTTGGTGAAAGATACTTATTACGATGAACTAGATGTTAAAATTCCATACACAGAAGCATCTAAGAGCTACAAGAAGAAGACTTACAGAGGATCAGTTGCTTATATGCAGTAAGTTCATATACTGTAAAATTAAATCCTTTGAAATGTCTTATAATAATAATAGAGGAATGTCTTTATTCGAGAGTATACGAAAAAGTTTCGAGAAGAACACTTTCCTTGGTTTTAAAGCAGTTAGATTTATTATTGATAACAGATAAAAATTCTCTACAACATTAAAATAAATTATGAAATATATTCGTTAGAGCACCAAAAAAACTCCAATAATGAATAAATGCCTTCATTGCATTTTATAATCGTGTTTCGATTAAGTAAGCAAATTATTCGGACCGCTTGAAATCTACTTTTTTATCGAACTGAATGAATAAATTCACTTCATATTTTTTATTCAAATTTTAGGTTAGATAACAGATAGAGCATTAGGGAGTTGCATTTCACAATAAATAGAATACATGAAAAATAGTATTAATTAGACATATACAAAGGTTCACTGCTAATATTAAACTACGCATACAAGATCTTAGTGAAACTTTTCGAATCCAATAGTCACAGCGTTGCTGCAAGGGGGATTTGCCAGTTCGCATCGGTGAACTTGCAAGAACGTGCAAATGGTTAAGGTGGCTAGCACAAAAAGAAATTAATCTCCTTTCTCTGGATGAGTGCCAGGATAATAAATAAATAAACTATACATATTTGAAAAATAAAAGAACTATAGTTCTTAATGGTTCGCTAAAAGTGTACATTTGGTGAATAGATGTTACGGGCATTGTAAAATAGAGGGTATTTATTTAATAAATAGAATTATATAACACAAAATATATATGTTTAATATTTTAAATATCCAATTTTGGAGATTATTCATCATTTTGGTGAGATGACCTTTAAATACGATTAAAATAATAATGACAAGTGAGCTGGTTTTACATTAGATTAATCATGAGTCACGAAAATTCAAAACAGCAATTAAAACACATTACACAAATTTTGCCGTTTTCATCCACAAAAATAACTAAAGGTTTAGTTCATACTTGAGACTTCCATTTACAATTCAAAGCAGTTATGATTCATATTGATATTCTATTAGAATATTTGTGTTGAATTAAAAAATATCAAATAGCTTAAAAATATAACGCAAAAATTAGTGCTATCAACTTTTTTTTGTATATTTCATATATTATTTACAACTTTTAAATATTCTCAGCAAGCTCTTAACACAATAGCTGTAAAATGTGCGAAAAACCCACCCTTTAATTTATTATTTTTATATATTGAGAAACAAATTCTTTATTTTATTTATTGATTTGGAAAACAATCATTAAAATTGATAGAAATTGTTTTACAAACATTTAAGATAATTTAAAGCAGAAGAGTAAAATAAAGTTTAAATCTTACTGTTTCTTAAAAATATCTATACTGAAAAAAAATATTTCTATAATGTTGCTTTTGAGTTTTATCCTATATATTTTAAAGAATGCATTTCATATCTAAAACGTTATTGATAAATGCCATATATTCAAATATCGAAGTAAGGCAAACGAAAAAAGCGGTGGGAACAATGCAATTTTCAACTCGTTTTAATATGAATGGTAAATAAAAGGAACTATATAAAGTATGCTTTTAATAAAATATGTTGCAAAATTTATTTTTGAAACTGCTTGTGCACATAAAAATCAAAAATTATTAACTATATTAATACAATCACAATTTTTATAAGAATTGATTTTAAAATAATGTGTAGTTTCAAATAAACATCTTACTATAATATAGCAAATTGTTTTTCTCTCTTTATGATAATTGTTTGTCTTTATAATTTAAAACTATCATGCAGTATCTGGATAAAGGTTTGAACCTTTTCCTCATACGTTTTGTTAGGAAAAGAGTAGCAGCATTTTAGCCTTTCCAAATTTTTATAAAATCCACAGAATTTACCGGGTTACTTAAAATTTCAAAGTTTGCGAAGGAAAATTCTCAAAATTTGACGAACTTTTTCCAACTTTATTATAAGAAGTAAGTTTATACTTTAACATAGTTTTAAGTATAGTAGTAAGTTTTATAGTACGTATTTTAACATAAAAGCTGATGCTGCCCTTACACATCTACCAAAAAGATTTTATTTTATTTCTTGAATTCATTCACGACCTTCATATTTCTTTTCAGAGTCCCGATGGAGCAGCAAGGCATGGTTCTACCGGACATGTCTGAAGAGGAAGATGACGGGGAAACAGCGAGCGAAGGCATGGGCATCAGGAGGCCATCTCTCTATTCCCTCTTTCAAAGTCGTGGATCGCATGGCAAAGGCTTGAGTCCTGCAGCTAGTTTCACCAACCTAGACAACCGATCCATTGCCTCTATAGACTCAGAATGGAAGCGATCTCTGCCGGACCTTTCAACGGTTGACGTCAAAAATGCTTCAGGTACCTTGGGGTAAGATCATGCCCCTTTTAAATTCATTAAAATAGTGATATCTCACGAAATTTAACTAAATGGGGCATGAAAAAAAATAATTTTTTTTTTCATTTTTTTTGATAGATACCATTAACTGTCAAAAAATTTTATATTCAAAATGTCCGAAAAGCAATTAGAAATGATATCATCTCAGCATATAATCAAAATGTATTTTTAGTCTTATTTTTTATTATCAGGCAAATTAAATTTTTTGATAGATTATCAATAAATTACTTTCCAATTAAAAACATTTGAATTGAATCCTCTCCCTTTTTTGAACATCTAGTTTAGAATGTCAGTTTTTAATATTTTTGAACTTCTATGTTTAATAAAATTCAATCTGTGGACAATTCCTAACATTGGAATTTCTTTTCAGTTTGGCTTAGTGAAAAACTTGGAAATCAACGCTTAATATCTTCATTTGAGAATCGTTGCACTTCATTTCCATGGCTAAGCCAATAATATTTCATTGCTTCTTTTTTTTTATTTGATTTACAAATCAATAAGTATTCTCGATCAGGTTTCAATTACCACTTATCACTCATTAGCCTGATTTTTATGTCGCTTTGTCATAATATTGACATTTTTTTCCATCTGATTTCTTTTTGAGGCAATTATACTTAAAATTCTCGAATTTTTTTAAGGGAAGAAAGAAATTAAAAAACAAAATTTTATTTCAACTTTATTTTAAGCTTGCTACTTTTAACATAATGTAAAGGAAAGTTTACTGAAATTTAAGAATTAAATTATTCTAATCATTATTTGGAGAGATTTTTTTTAATTAAAAAAATCACTGTTATTTTTAAATACTTTTAGCAAGCCAATAAACCAAAGCCCCTGCCACATATTTAAAGTTTATAATGATAATGAATGCTAATATTATTCACCAAATCATAGTACATAAAATTTAATTTTTATATTTATTTTTTATTTCCTTTTAAATTTATCATTCATATATTAACACATTTGCTTTAATAACTTTAATAATGATTATTTTTCTATAATACATAGTTATTTATTTGTTCTTAAACAATATGCAGTTTGAATAAATTATTTATTATTTGGTAATTTGGCATGATACTTTTTTAAATTTCAATGGAGTATTTATTTAATGACAATTTAAAAAAAATATTGGAAATTGTATTCATCCGAATTATTCCTGTAAAATAATATCATACTAGCAAAAATACCTAATGTTGTTGGGAATAATAATACTTTTATATAGAACTACTTATAATACCTTAATAAAATGGTTTTTCGCTGCAGCATCTTTCATTGATTTTCCTTCGTGATACCTTTTTCCCTTCCCGTCATTGTCACGACAACAGAAATCTCATTACATACCTTTCCTTCTATTTAACGTTTGTATACCCATCTGAACCCCGATTTTTTTCTTTTTCTCCTTAAATATTCTTTCTTCCATTAAAACATATCATTGTAACCTTGAATGATTATACACAGTGATTAGGAAAATTTAAAAAATGATAAAAATTTAATAAAACAACGCATTGCTACCCATGTTTATTAAATGGTGATTTCACTTGTGGTTTAATATTCAAAGAAAGTCCACTAAGTTTAATGTCCACATTTCAATCTTAGTTTTAACAGCATCAATTTGATGCCATTAAAATTAAATAGCATTTTAATGCCAGTAAAATTGGGTTAAATTTATTTATAACAATATAATGTAATTGTAAATGGTATTCAAAATTTATTATATATATATTTTTAAAAATTTATAAGTCAATTAAATTGATTTTATAATACAGATAATCGCTTGCATTTTAAGATATTAATTAATTTCATGCAATAAATACCAGAAGCACTTAAAGTTGGCTTCGTTTTTGCAATTTAAATAAGAAATAAAATAAATTCTTAAAGCTCAAAATAGGAAAAGTCCTCGGAAGCATATTTTACAAGTGCATATTCATCTTCCAACGAGAGGAGGTATTCTAAATTTCATCCAATCATATCTTCATTTTCATTAGGCAAATAAATAAAGAAATAAAAATAAAAAATAAAAATGCAAAATAAATAAATAATAAATAAATGCTGTTTTTAAAGATTTTTGTGATGTTAGTTCAAGAGTTGTTACCACCTGACTTATAAAGTTTCAGAAATTGTTAACTTGTATTGATATTAGAAAAAAAATAATGTATTAACATTAGAGAACATGTTTTGGTTTGGTTTCACAACAGAAACACTGATAAATTCAAATCTTCAGTTTTCAAACTAATGAATTAATAATTCTGTCCTTAACAAACTCAAAATAAATAAAATAAAACAATATTTTTATTGACTAGACATATTAAACGAAGTAGGTTATAAACGGATTTTGGAGACGTAAGCATTGTCAATTTGCTGGTTCTATCTTTTTTGACTTGTCCTTAGAAGATAGAATATTCTCTCATCAATTTATTAATAATGATCTGAGTCTATATTATCTTGAAATAAATGTCGTGTTATAATTCATTTTATTTGTATTATTAACTTTACATATCCTTACATTAAAATTATAAAAATAATTTATCATGATTTAACAAGTTTGATTTTTCTGCTAAGATAGAAAAGCCTTGTATTAAAATCGATATTTAGGACTGCATCCACAAAGAATACAGGGGAAAACGTCTCATACAACAACAATAACCTCTTTTGAAATTGCAGGATCTTTTTTTTTTCTGAACACTTATGTTTAGCATGAACGACTGAAATCAACAATACCATCACGATTGAAAAATGAATGTGCATATGCGAAATATGCTCACCATGAATATGTAAAATAAGTCACCATTAGAACAAGCCCAGGCAGTTTATAATTGTACATATTTCTCAAAAATCCATGACTCCAAATAAGAAGTAGGATCTTCAAAAATAATATCTATAAAAAAGGAATCTTGGTATATTGAAATACATTTATATTTTATTTTTATTTTCATAAAAAAAATATCAACTTATATGAGAGATTTTAAGAGAACAAACATGTAAAAATCAAAAACAACAATATCAATAAAATTATTTGTAATGAAGTTCTAATAATTTAAAATTATTGTAAGTTTGTTTATATTTTGCTCAATTTAATTAATGAAATTCGTTTTGCTTCTTTTCTTCTCATGCAAACTATTCACTCAATCATTGATAAATAAGCAGGATTAAAGAAAAAAAAAGTTATTATCTTTTGGGAGCAGATTTTAAAGTTTTTTCTCTCTCTCTCCTTTTAACTAACTATGCGAGGGATGTTGGAAGTAAATCGAAGAAAGAGGACTCCACGAAATTTTATCATACTATTGTTTCGACACTTATTGAAAATGTTTTGTAGATAAAAGCTGGATGGAAAAATAAATAACTATTTTTAACAACAACAACAACAAACTATTTAAAAACAGTGAAACAGAAATTTCCCCCAGAATATTAAAGCAAAAGAAATAAGAAATAAGTAACTAAATTAAAATAAAGACAAATATTAGAAAGAATAATAGTAAAAAAAAGAAGGAAAAAAAAACAGTTGGGAAAAGAGAGAAAGAGGGAGTCAACTATCTATGGTTTGAAATTCCAAAAACAATAAAAATAACCGAAAGAGCTGAATAATGATAAACATGTATATGTAATGACATTTTTAAATCTAAATTAAATTCCAATTAATTTCCTATTTTTCAAATACGCATTAAAAAAAATTCTGATGATTCTCATGCCACTTGCGAAAGGGTAAAAATCCTTTAAGCCTACACATTCCTTTCAGAGATACTTAAAATTCCCTTTCCTAAAGACATCAAAGAAATCCCTATTATAATCGCTTGGTTAAATAATTAAATTAAAGAATTGCTGTCATTTTTCTCTTGTGTTCAGGTGTGAACGAAAGCGATCCAATTTCGTCTCCATGAACAAACTCTGTTCTTTATAAAAATAAATGGTTTATTCCAAAAGTGTTATCTTTTCGTTTGGCAAAATTATAAGAAACATTGAATTTTTAAATTCGCTTTTATTCCGTCCCGGTAGGGATCATTTATGTACATGCAGAAGCGACGAACACACCAATATGAAACAACACAAGATTGAAAAGAGTAAAAGCTAATGAAAAATTTATTCCCGTGATTATATAGTGAGATTTTGCTAGGGATTACTTTACACGTGCCAAATTAGGTGAGGGAATTATAAGGATCTCTTAAAAGAATGTACTTGGCATGACAGTTTTTTATCCCTTCACTCGGAGCGGGAGAATTGCTGCCTTCAGCTTTCTTACAAAACTTCTGTTGAATTAATTAAATAAAAAAAGTGAAATGGGATCAGGAAATAAGAGAACATTTTAGAATGAAGTTAATAAAGCTTAAAATAAGCTGAAACTTAGGAAATTAATTAGAGTTGAAATTAATTTTAAAATATCATTACATAGACACATATTTATACTGAAGTGGATCCAGAAAAGTAGAATAAAAGAACACAATCTGCTTTCCACTAAGATGCCCATTAATTGCTATCATCACAATATAAACCGGCAGAGTGCAGACAAAATTGCTTTTCTCTTCATATACATTAATTTGTCATACTCAGGCAGTGTGGCAAATTGATGTTTATTATATCAAAACTATTAGCTTCCCTTCCACTGTTACCTTGATAAAGAAATGGCAGAATTATTTGAAATTACATAAATGGGGATAGGAAATAGTTTTTATCTGTACTCGTATCAGACAAAGAGATTTTCAATATGAAGTCAGTAATTATTGCTATAAAGTAAAGATAAAGTTTCAGAATAATTACATGGCTGCTATATATCCGTATCTTTAAATGATGTTCCACCAGTGAGAGATATATATTCTATTTGAAAAAAGCACTTTCATAAAATATTATTCTTGAATCTTTTGTTAATTTTACAATAATTTATTTTTTGAGCAATTAAAATAATGTGATTATTTAAAAGCATATAAACTTATTATAGGTTTCTGATAGAATATATTTGCCCTTTAGGTTCAGTGAAATTTCTCCTAAGCTCGTGGATATGGATAAAGCAGAAGATGACGAAATCATTTTGCAAGAGGTGATAGTTGAACAAAACAATATCAAAGCACCAGCCGTGGTTAGATCTAACAGCCTCCAAATACCGGGGACTTCTGCAGTTCCCAAGATGGATGCTTTGTCAAAAGTAGGGATGCTTCTAGGCTTAAGTCCAAAGATAGCACCGAAGTTTCCTAGAGAAAAACTGAAAAGCATGTTTAAAAAGAGAAGGTTATCAGCAGCCCTTCCCTTTCACAAAATAAAGGGCGTTCGCTTTAGCAGGGATACCAAAGATGACGATGAATCAGAAAGTGAATCGCTATTAAATGTCAGTGATCAAGAACCAATTGAAGTAGCAATCACTTTATCAAGTCCAGAATTAACAGAAGCAGAGAAAGAATCAGGAACACATCCTTATTATTTTACTCAACAGACAATAACATCTTCTAAACAATTACCAATGGAACGAGCTTTTACTATACGGCAATCTAGCTTGACAAGGTCCGAATCCGAAGAAGAAAACATATCGAAAGCGCTTAAAGTTAAATTGAGCCTTCCAAGAACTAGCAGTTTACCAAATATTCAACGATCAGATTCCATAATTCCATACATACACGATCCAATAATAGCATCTTCGTTAAAGAAGATCTCGAAAATCGAGCAAAAAAAGAAATCGAAAAGAAAAACAAAGCGAAGAAAATCTCCTCCTTTGAAATCCGGATCTTTTCCAGATGACACATCATATCACAGCGATAGAGAAATGCTTGATGACAAAGAAATTGCATCCGACAGTGATTCACCGTCAAGAAGAAATACACTTCCTCAAATAACTCTAACCAGGTGTGATCATCATGCATCCGATCATCTAGATCTAGCAGTATCACCAAATCATTCAAGTAGTCAAAGTTCCGATTCTGGAATGCAAGAAAGTACGCAAACGTCACAGTCACAAACATCAAAACTCGAAGATAGAATACCAAGCACATGCACTGAAAAAGCTTCAGATCTGCATTCCAAACCAACAAGTGATTCTTCAAAACATCGAAAAATCAAAGACAGTACAGTTCCGAAAGAGCCAATTACGAAAAAAGATGAATCCAGAACTGCAATACAAGAGCGTCCTCAAGGTTCAGTAATTATTCCCATCGAAGATGAAGAAACTCCAAAAATATCACCAGGAGAAGCTCAAAAACACCATTCCAGACCTAGTAAACCACCTACACACCTGAAACTTCAAATAAAACCTGATTCAAAAGAAACAGTTGGATCAAAGATAGAGTCTCCGACAGGAGCTATGAGAAAAGAATCCCCTCAATCACCTGTTCGTTCACCTCTTTCAGAATCATCTCTCTCCCAGACATATAAAACAGCTGCTACAGGAAAGACCCCAGAGTTGCATTCCATGCCAACATCAGTAGCTACCGCACGTGAAAGTGCATCAGCCTCCGACGGGACACCGAAGAGAAGTCAACCTAAAAGAAAATCTCCTCCGCCACCAAGAAGATCATCGCCTTCTCCTGTACGACCAGACACTCTGAGGTTTGCAACAAAGAGAGGTTCAGTTCCATCCAAAAAAATAGCTGGCATTTCTCTAGCACCAACAAAACCCAAAAGTCCTTCTACTGACATTCCCAGAGGTACAAAGGTAGAAAGAAGTACATCATTTCCTAAGCCTTCAATAAAACTAACCACACCTTCGCAAAGCTCCCCTACGACAGAAAGTCCTTTAACTCCCGAAACTCCTAAATATTTTGGCGAGGAGTCTTCGAAAGATAACCAAGAAAGTAAAGACCAGAAAAGTCGCCAGCCCCCGGATGCTCCAAAGCGACACCGTCCACATTCAAGTAGTAAAGAAAAGAAATGATTTTCACTGTACTGCAAGTAAAAGGCAGCAAATTTGCCGGTCAAAACAGACTGAAAAGGAATCAGCAGTTCCACGAGCCGACTCCTCGTCACACTGAGCAAAAAGAGGTAGAATATTCCTCTTAAATGGGAAATGAGGATATAACAATCAATAACCTCACTAAGTGCAACGCCAAAATATTTATTTTTCCTTTTTTGGCGGATGAAGACAAAGAGATCTTGTATAACATTAAAAATCGGAAGAATATGTAATTTTCATACATTGATATGGAAATCGATGCAAATGGGAAAAACAGCAAGAAAGCCAAGTACTTAATATATTTATTTTTCAATGTTCGATTCTCTGAGATTTAATCTAAAGTTGAGAATTCCCAAACCCTCCGAGGAAGCATAGCAAGGAAAGGAATAGTTCATTGTATCAAAAACAATGAAGCCAATGAAGTTACGTTGAAGATGCTATATAAAACGAAAATCAGGGATCTGATTCATTCCTTTCAATGTGTGAAGTGTTCCTAGCAGATATATGTAGTTTTTACTAGTATGCAGTATGAGAACGACAATCTTTAGGTCTCAACTGCAACAATGGTCGATGAAGAAATAAAGGGAAGTTACAAGGATTGTTATCGAAGGACAGTCAAAATGTTTATTGTCTTTTAAAATTTATTTCTATGTTATTTATAATTTAAGACAAACATGTTAAGAAATAAATCAAGAATAAAAATTCTGAAAATAAATCATGGATATCAATGCTATTTTATTATGTATTCCAAAACCATCTCCTTCCACAATAAAAAAAAGACAAAATTGTAATAAATTATTTATTAAAATCCTTATTTTCATACCCATAATAAAATATACATGAGAAAGTTCAGAATACCAAATTTAAGTAGTAAGATAGTCATTAAATGCACCAGTAAAAATTGTCATTAATCAGCAAATTAAATGACATTGTTAACAACCAGACAATAACAATATATAGAAGTCATTAATAAATTCATCCAAATAAGATATATGAAGTAAGGAGGAAGCAAAATTAATATATTTTAATTGTTTTGGAATGTTCTCATGTTACTTTCAAAACCAACAAATGTATTTGCATTATTTATGTCAAGGCAAATGAAAATAAATGCAATATAACTTTAAACATTAAATAAAAGAATATGATATATTTAAATGCTGCTATTTAATTAAAGTGACATTAGTTATTTTTTCTTTAATTCCAAACACTAAAAAATGTATTTTACCATAAGAGAATTCTTAATTGTAGAACACATATGATTTTGTTCACATTCAAGAGAAAGCATAGGAGCAAAAATGACCAATATAATAATTAAAATAATAAAAACAGATCTAGGACTTTTATTTATAAACTTATTCAGTGCTCTCTTTCTGAGTATGATGCCGATAACTGCTGTTTATAATTTATTCATAAAATGTTAACAATAAGTGATAAGTTATTCTACAACATAAGAATCATTTTTCAAAAAGTTTTCATAAAAATGGTTTTACATAATTCCCTTTTATGATATTTTTAATTTAGATAATAATAATAATCTTACTTAGAAATCCCTAATTTCACACACACACAAAATGTAATAAATCAGATGGAATGAAATAACACAATACATTAATTTAACTATATTACTATTTAAATGTGTTTGATAGTTATATTCATAAATTTTAAAACTTCAAATAATTAATAAAAAATAGATTTATAAAAAACTTACATGGTAAGTTTCTTAAAAAATAATAAATGTTGCATTTAGTTTTCTTTTTTTTTACTGGATTAAAAAAACAACAACCTATTTTTAAGATTGTAAAAAGAGTTTTCAAAGCAAACAGTTGTCCAACTTGAACTTAAATGCAACATGTTTCCTACAATATATATTATCTTTTTGTAAAAAAAGTATATAGTTTAGATAAATAATAATTATAAAAAAATCATCTTTATGCCATTCATTTTTTTAACATAATTTTTTTTAAATCCATCCAAGAAGGGAAAGAAAGCATTTCAATAAATAAGCACCACTAAATAAAATAAAAAAATCAAGGTATTATACTGTGACCTTATTTAGTTTTCTTACTACTAATAATAATTTTCTTCTACATAATATATTTATCACACAAGACTCTATGTTAAAGACTAGAGTAACCTTCAGGTAAGAAAGACCCCCCCCTCTACTAAACAGAAAAAAAGATTTTTTTTTTTTTTTACAAATAATGAAAAAGCGTGAAAATAAATTGTTAAAAATAGTAAAAATATGAACAAAATTTTATAAAAATATCTATTAGTATCACATAGCAGGAGCAAAAAGCAATGAAGCAATTTGATTCAGGAACATTCTTCCTCAGGTATCCAGATGGTTACGGAATCATCTGTATTTGCACTAGCTAAAGTAGTTTTAAAGGCAGATATCTGGAAACAGAGAGGGAAAAAAATGAATTTTAAGGCATAGCAATTCCATTTTCCCATTAAAAATATTAATATCAAATCTTGTAGTATTTAAATATATTGTAAATTTTTTTAGCAAGTAAGAATTTAAACGCTTCTTTGTAAGGGGAAAGAGGTGAAAGCATTTTGCAAGAAATAGCAAATTTAAATATTTCTTTTGAAATGTTCAGGCATTCTAACAATGAAAATATTTTTTTTTAAGATCAAATTTTTAAAAGAAATTCTAGCCCAGATACCAGATATTTTTTAACACTGTTTATTAATAATAGTCCCAAAAACAATGCTCGCAAAACTTAAATTGTTTTTTAAAGTTAATATTAAATCCGAGATTAGGTTTTTGGATTCATACATTGGTTTCTTCATGTCTATTTTTATTATTCTTAGAAAACAGAATAAAACAAGAAAATGGGAGGTGAGAAACAACATGAAAATTGAGCTTGATGAGATTAAAATATCCAATTGCAACATGACTAATTTTTTCAGACCATTGTTTATTTACACAACTTAAAATAGAATAATTTTTTAAATGCAATTAAGATAAAAACACTTTCCTTTAACAATATGAAATAATTTTAAACTTTTATGTTCATGAATGATAACAATAATAAATAATTAGAATATGATTTATGATTAAAAAATACATGATCACTGAAGTAATAAAATGTTCTAATATTCAATGTTTTCTATGAATACACATACGGTGTTTCAGATATATGAAAGTAAACTAATTTATTTACTGTATCATATGTATTTTTCACAATAAAACAAAATTCAATATTAAAAAAAATAACTTAATAACTTAGAAAAGTAGTATTTTCATTAACTTTCAGAATTAACCATAGTGAAAATTTTATCTATTGTTTTAATGTCATAAATGCATTAACATCAGTATTAAAACTCACTTTTGAAACTTCGGAAGCGCAGTTTAGTACAGCAATAGGTAATGGATAAGCATTAGGCTCTAAAATTCTAATGGTTTTATCTGTTGAGCAGGTGATTATGGAACCAAGGGAATGCTGTATACCAGTCACTTTGAGTTGATGCCCAGTTTCATAAGTCTACAAAATTACACAATTTTCAAAATTGTAAACAATTGATTTTTATCTCTATAATTAATTAGGGTTTAAAAATTTCAAATAAATACTTACTTGAACTAATTCAAAACTTTGTTCAGTAGGGTCAATAACATGAAAAAATCCCAACACATCACCAACTAATAACTGATGAAAGTCATAAGACATTGAAAGAGGAAAACCTTCAAACTATATAAAATAAAATAAATTTTTAATGAAATATTTTACTTTGAAAATTTATATCAATAGAGAAGGAAAAATTTATTTAATATGGAAAAGTTTTAGCAACATATATTTTTTATTATACAAATTTCATATTCCTACTTTTAATTTCATTTTTTTACACAAGCATTTAAAATTAAGAGAATTTTTACTTCAGAACTATTAGATATACCTTAAAGCAATTAAATAAGGATAAGTTAACATGGTTGAAATAATTAACAGTTAATAGTTTACACATGATTTTGTGAAAGCTCCATCAATGCAGGCTATATTATGCAGAATAACAGCTATTATTCCTTCTCAGAATTATATAATTCTCATAATGTGAATTCATATTGAAAATGAGGCTGTTAAAATCCTCACAGTAGTAGGTCTCAAGTGTTCACTATTTTCAAGTGCTACATAGTTATCAATAGAGAACGTATTTTTCTAAACAGATTGAGCACATAATTTCTATTGACAAAAAGTGATATTAAAACCAACATTTAGAGTTGAATGCATAGAATAAATAGTAATTTTCCTAATAATGAACTAAAAAGTATAACTAAAAGTATAATTACACTAAAAAGCATAACTGATCACAACATGGCCTATTAAACAATTTTAGAAATACTTGTATATTTGTGTAATATATGATGCAAAATTTGATGTTTAGAGTAATAAATAATCGATTTTCAAATGAACAATTTCAATAATGATAAAGACTTTACAGTGGAACATGGATATATATATATATATATACAAACCATTCTTAAAAAATAACTTTCACTAAGGTTAAAGTGAAAACAGTTCTGTTTACTAGGTGAATATTTTTCCGTATCATATTTATTATGATGATTAGTTCTTTACTAATGCATATTGGAACTTTTTCAAACTGAGGGCTATTGAAGGTTTAAATTTTTTTTTCTTCTTCATTTAACATACTTGCAAAATAATCAATATAAGATAAGTATTACTGTTTTTAAATCTATAAAACATATTGATCTGAAAATTTTACATTAAAATCTAATTAATAAAAGACAAGATGAGATGCTAATCAATATATCAAAAGATTTATAATGTTTCAGACATTTACAAATATATTTTAATTATGCTTTTAATTGATAGACTTTCAAAAATTATAAAAAGAGGAAAATGAAATTATTGATTCATATTAATTAAATTATGTTATAGAACTTAATAACAACAACAACAAAAAAGAATTGCAAAGCAGAATCCCATTAAGATTAAAAAGAATTTCTAATAACTTATTTTTCATGCACATTTTAACATTTCAATGGGCTGAATATATATACCTACAGGGTGACTGGTAAAATTCTTTAAATTTCAAAAAGGGATATCATATATCAGGGGAAATAATGTGTACTTATAATAAAATTGTCATGCTGAATTTATTAAGATAGGTTACAGCACCCCTACAGAAACAGAAACAGAAAAATAAAAAAATAACGGAAACTGGTCAAGAGGTCTAATTAGAAAAGTGTACACTATATCATATTAAGAATAAAGGAAAGAAAATTTTATGGAGTTATCTGTAAATGAGCTTTAAGTGTCTTGAAAAAGGGTTAGTTCTAAAACTGAAACATTATCCTCCAGTATTCTGCCTTCCAACTTCAATTCATGGTGCTTTGGATGCAAATAATTAAAATTATTATTAGGCAACTTTCTTTTATATTATTTAATTCTTAAAAAGTATTCTTGTTTTGCAAAGAATATCTTAGCCAAATAAAGATAAAAAATGAATTAACAGATGAAAACTACAAAATTAAGGTAAAATAACAAATTCAAAAATAACAAAAATATGAAATATAATAATAAACAAATTCTTCACCTGTATAGTCTTCACTACTTTTCTGGCAATTTTGTCATAAACAACAACAGTTTTATCTTCACTTCCAGATATAATAAATTTTTCATCAGATGCAATACATATGACAGGTTTTTTGTGATGTATATGTTGTATCACAGGCTGAAGGCTCTCTCTAGGATCAAATAAGCTAACACTTCGTCCGTAACAGCCACAAGATAAAGAATTGTGAGAAAATGCAAGGCATAAGATAGGTGATGAAAGGCTGAAAAGAAAAATAAATTTCATTAAGCATGATAACCTTCTAATAAAAGATTTAAAGTAAAATTGTTTTTAAAGAAATCTTTTCAAAGAAATTCTTTAACAGTCAAACATTAAAGTATATTTTTAATTTTGCAAGTCTGATTAGAAATTAAATATTTGAAGAATTCCCATTCAACGAATTTTTATTAAAAAAAGTTTTCTATTTAATATTTTTTTTCTACTAAATTTTGATTCTAGATAACATTAAAATGTTATTTATTTTTAATGTAAATATTTTCTATACAACACGGTTTTCTTTCTGCATTTGATATTTCTTGTTTTCTAATGTTCTACTGAAATCAATTATATAATTTAATAGTGAAAAGGAGAGTATCTGACGATATAATGCTACTATAAATATAGAACTGTTGAATTTTCTCCACTCCTATTGAAAAAGTGTTTGCTGAGCAATTTAAGGAGTGTATATTACAGAGTGCTATAAAATGTAATGGAACATTGCAGTCAGCTATGAAGGTGTAAGACATCAAAAGATGAAATGATACTGGCATTTGTTATAATATGAAGGAAAGTAAAGTTTCAATAAAATGCTTCTGATGTTTTAAACACTATAAAAATGTGAAAATCATAATAAAAATGCCTTATTATATAATAAATATGAACAAACAAGGACTTGTTACAATTCAGGACACATATTATTGAAAACATAATGTTTATAAGCAACCTTTACCCCTTCATTTCTGTTATTTCATTTACAAATTTATATTTAATGAGTTCTTTTATCATTAAGTTTTTATATGGAACAATAAGATTTTGTAATCTGTTAATCAAGATTAAATCATAATTTTATTTGTAAAGAAAAACAATTAAAAACACACACATTTTTTAAAAAAATCTTCACTTATGGAAAGATTTGGTTTTCCAAAACAATTGTCAAACAAATTATCTGAAAAGCAAAATGTTACCCATATGATGTAACTGGAAGAGATGGACTGTCGAGATCCCAGGTTTTTATATTACAGTCAAATCCACCAGAATACAACATCTTATTTTGCTTATCATATGCAATGGACCAGAGCCATGCCTGTAAAAGAAATAAAAAATGTAAAACTATGGCTTAAATGCTTCAAATAAAATTAAAAATAAAATAAAATGAATGTAGCTGAATAAATCCTAAGTTATCAAAAGAATGATAGACATTGTGCTATAATGTTCTATAATATAAACTAACTTTACAAGATTCTTAATAAAACACCAAAAGGTGGCAGTCAGTTATTATACATAACAGCAATCTTCACTGATTTTTAAAGCTTTGATGTCATTATTATTTTTAAGGAAATGATAACAAACTAATTACATACACATTTGAAATGCACCAAATATTAGCTAATATTTCTAATAAAAAAAAAAAAAAAAAACAAGAAAATCCCTTTCCATAAAAAAAAATACTTAAAATAGATTAATGATAGTTTCTAATAATATAATTCATTGAAATAAAACATTAAAAAATAGGAAAAGCATTTTTTTCTGCCATTTACACATAAAATGTACAAACATGTTTTACACAATGTGGGAGATACGTTCTATGCTATAAGGAATCACATCATCAAATGAATTTATACAAATTCAAACAGATCTCATTTTTTAGCTGTATATATATATATATATA
>JAOUZG010041912.1:3520569-3543101 GCA_026289955.1 Argiope argentata
ATATATATATATATATATATATATATATATATATATATATATATATAATATTTTTATTTCTTAAAGTGAATGAATAAAAAAATTTATGTATTCAGTGATAATACAAAAAATTAAAAATAACATTAAAAAAACTTCTTTTACTATTCTTTTAAGTAATCAATAGAGAAATAAAATACAATAAAAGAAAGTTCAAAAGACATACTATAAAGTGTAAAATTATTTTAATCAATTTTTACTCATTTTTGTAATTACTTAGGTAGAAAAATTTTTGTTCTTAAAAGTGAAAAAAATAAAGCTTATCAAATGAAAAATAATAAGCCATGTATGATTCAGGGGCATTTCAATTTTAAAAAAATGAAAGACCAGAGAATGATTTACTATTTGAAAGCTTACAATTATATATAAACTTAATTACACAGTACAATAGCACTTCATAGTATCTTTTATCATAATTTATAATACTTACAATGGCATTTATACATCATAAACATATTTAATATATATAAAAACAACAATTTTAATTACCAATATATTGTTAATTTGTTTGCAGTATCACATTTTTAATAAACTAATAAATGTAAACTGAAAAATGGCAAAGACTTTAAATAAATTCCTTTTAAAAAAATATAAACCCTTCTTATATACTGTCTGAAAACGTCCATAAGATTTTAATATTATAAAATTTCAAATATGCAGTGGATATTCTGAAGTTAACTGTATTATATATAATAAAGAATTTAATTCACTGACATTGTGTCATGCATTTTTAACATTATTAATAATTTTATTAATATTTAGATTATAATGAATCATCAAATATTTTTCTAATGCGGTTTCAAAAAAAAAAAAGTTTTGAAAAAAGCATTTTCATTATGTTGATAAATAAGTCAGTGATGTGTCAATTATTTGGATATGGATGAATGGTTCAACAAAGAAATTACTTCTTTGCAGCAAATAATATTCGTTTAAAAACATTCACAATTATGATATATATTATTACTTTTTAAATATAATATCAAATTTTGCTGAAGTCGTTTTGAATTATAATTAAACAAAAGTCAAATAGAATTTGTGATTGTATCGGTAATGGGATGAATAATTTGGCAATGAAGAATTATTATTCATTAAATTATGTATGCACGTATATAATATTATTAAAGTTCTTTTTGACAGTAAACTTTATACAAAAATAAAACTAAAAAGTGTTATTTAAGACAGATATCCTATTTTTAATTTTTTTCACGGAGAAAAAAATTTTGAATTTAGCAGCGTCAAACTTATTTTCTTACTTTTTCAGTCTTAGCTAAATATACATCTGCAGTATAATAGAGAAGAAACTCGACGGATTCAAAAAACGTTCAATTTTAAAAACATATGACAATTTGACAAACAAATAAAAACAAAAATAAAAATGAAAATAGAACTTGAAGAAAATATTCTTATTGCCATTCAAAAAAAATAGAATCTAATGGTGCTTAAATTTAAATTATTAGTTTTAAAATTAATTTTCAACTAATTCAATCAGTTATGTAATACAAATTAAGCAATTAATATAAGTTAACAATTGGGGAATGCAAAAAGTTAATTCTTTTTTATTTATAAATTTCAGAGAGAAGCAATTCTTTCGATCGAAATGATAATTCTACAGAACTTGTTTAGAATAAATAATTACAGAAGTAATGTTTTCTCATTCCACATATTTTCACAATTTTCTAAAGAAAGAGCAGAATTCAGAGCTCTCGCAGTTTATTAAAGAAAATTCTACTCATTTTCTGAACAAAATCAAGTTTTGAAAACTTTTTCTGATATAGTCAGGTTAAAGGAAAAGGTCAATAAAGAAAAAAAATATTCATAGTCCCTATTCATAGTAATTTTTGTCCATATTCATCATAATACTTTTTTTCAAATTCATACAAAAGGTTCTTTAACATTGAATACATTTTTCAGAAAATAGACCCTCGTCTTTCTTGAATGGAGTGGATTGTCTAGTTATAGTGCGACCAGAGATTGGGACAAAATTAGGTTTTAAAATAGATTTTTGCAAGCTCCAATTTTCTGTTATTAATTCCTTAGTACTTCTTAAATTACATAATTAACTTTTGAATATTAATATTTTAGTTATTTAAGACAAAATAAATGTAGTTATAAGATATATTCTGCTGAAGGATTCATACAGACCTAATATGGCTGCATAACTTCACAAAGTTGCATCTCCTTATAATTTTCCTCTCGAGATTTTTTGATTGGAATGGGAATTTCATTCTGCTCTGCTAAGTGCAATTTCTGTTTTAGGTTGTGACTTGTTAGATATGTGGGTGGAATAAGTGTATATTTTTCTCGTATCGATAGACTATTTAATAGTGTTTTGAATTAATGCATTTGAAAAATTAAATTTAGATTTCAGCTGTTGCTAAATTTTCAATAAGTCTTTATAGAATTAATCATGAAGATGGCCGATACATCAAGCATCTTAAGGCGAAATCGACCAGGTACTAAAGCTCAGGTAAGTTAAAACCATGGTTAAAATAACTATGAGGCATTTTATACAATTAATTTGAAGTACTTAAATGTCTGTCATTTCACCGATTTAGTATAATACTTGTTGTTATTTAATGGTTTGAACGTAGATCCCATTCCCTTGTATGCAAAGCAGACGAATTTTGTTGAAGTTTCTCATAAGTCGGCTATAGCTATTTATAATGAAACATAAATTCTATTTTACAAATTTTATTGACCAAGTATTAAGTAAAAACAGAAGCTTTTTTGTATTGTTTAATTATAACGTTTCTATGGTCTTTTATTTTTGTATGTATTATAAATATTATCTGGAGTTGTGAATGATTAAAATATATCATCGGAGATTCCTAAACTATAGTTTACTTGGATATCTTTTGTTTCATGTTCTATTTTACTTAATTCTTTTTTAATTGTTTTTTCATCTAAGTGTGTGTGTGTGTGTGTTTTGCATTACAATTGAATCTATGGAAGTGTTTATTTTTGTTATTTCTGATATAATAGGCAAACATATTAATTGATAATTTTTAGGAGTTCTAGTGGGGATATTTAATAGAAATTTCAATTTTGTCATTGTATGTTTCTCTTTTTCATTTTGCCATTGTATTTTCAACTCTTGTCATGTTTATGATTTTTGATAGATTTTTAAAAATTTCAATTCAAATTTTTAAGAGATTTTTAAAAAAAATCTATACATTATTTTCATTTAACTAAATTCTGAAAATAGTTTTGTAATTACTTGAACTTTGGTTTTCACTTCAACTTCTGAGCTGTGCAGCTTTTCTATTATTCCTTTATGATTTTAACATATACAAAATCCTAAATGTTGCTTCAGATGAATTCCGCTATAAAATTATGAAAGATCCTTTACAGTTTTTCTTGCTTTCTATCTTTTTATTATGATTATACAAAAACTTTATTAGATTCTGCTTAAGAACTTTTGAAACATATTCTAAAGGCCTAAATCTTTCTGTAACAATGAAGAAAATAGGATAAAAAGATTTCTTCTTAACTTTATCAATTTTTCCTCCTATAAAGATTTCATGTCAATAAAGATGCCATGTCATGTATAACTGTTTGGGAATACGATTTTATCTGTATAAAATAAAGGTTTGGAAATTTAAACTATTAAAATTTATCAGTTCAATTTCTTCATAAAAATTCTTTTCTTTGTTATATAGAATATATAATATTAACTTCTTAAAGTCATCCAAGTTTTAATTATTTATCTTTAAAATATTAATTTATCTTAACATTTTGAATTTTCCTAAAATTTGGTGCTGTTGTACTATTTATAACGACTTGGCAAAATATTTTGCTTTCATCAAGATTTGTCAATTAGCTTAAATTTACCACTTTGTAAAGCAGTGAAATTGAAATTTTTTGTCATATTCAAACTGTTTACCTGATTGCATTTGAGAGCCAAGTAAGTTGTCATTTTATCTAATTTATTAATCATTTTTATGGTATACAGCAGAATTTAAGTTCTTAAAAAAATGTCACATTTTTTTTTTAAAAAATATTTACTTTAAATTTTTATATCTAAAAAGTAATACCATGAATAGTTATTATTGTTAAAAATCACTAAATAAAATATAAATTTGGATAATGGATTAATTGTTGAAATAATCTAAAATGGAGGCTTGTTTTTCATTATATCTGAAATTTAGCTGAATAATTAAAATTGGCTAATATTTACAGTCTTGAGGTTAAAAAGCTTGAGTTCAAAAACTCTGTGATAAAACTCTCAAATAGGCAAGTTATATGAAAATAAGAATTAATGTAAACCAGTAAGTAAAGTAACATTTTAAACTATTAAATCATATAGCTTCTAATTTACTGGCATACTTTTTAGTAGTAATTATTATTTTCTGTTTTGCTGAAGTTATGATGATGAAATCTCATTCAAATTTTGCTGTTATCTGTGACTTTTCTGGAAATTATGTCATTATGTTACAAATTGAAATTTATTTATATCTTACAAATCAAAAGGTAATGATTCACCCTTTTGTAATATAATAAGTTGGGAAATAACATGCTAATTACCTAATTATTTCCAATTACTCAGAGCACAAATACGGTTACTGTTTACATGTTAAATTTTTTTTTATATCTAAATTTCAAAAATTTCTCAGCTCAATTTTTGTTTTTCAGATGGTTTTGCTGTCTAATATAAAAGTAAGATAAACTTTTCAAGCCTGTGTTTTTTAAAAATCTCCCTTAACCTCTGCTTAAGGGAGATTTTAAAGTAAAATGAGAATGGTATTTTTGGGGATCAGTACAAAAAAAAAATAATAATCTTACAATGGAATAGGTATTCTAGTAAAATGACTGGCAACTCATAATTGCTCACAAAGTGAAACTGAAAATCAAATTTAAATGCCATGGCAATATTTCAGATGGCTAGTTAAAAATATTATTAACCCTTTGAAGTGCACAAGAAAAATTTATAGTTCTGCACTATAGTGGCAGTTTCACTTGAGTACCACCCCACATCCACAACAAATTTTTATGACTAATGAATACTTTTTAATTCATTTTGTTACATAATTATTCATTATTTATTTATGGAAATACTAAAACATCAACATTGCCAATTAAAACTGCTTATATAAACTTACAGCATGCAAATAAATTATGAGCGAAAACAAACAAACAAGTAATCTTCAAATAAAACTTCAATAAAACTGACAAGTTTTTTATGTGGTATTTAGACTTTAAATACAATCATTATATTCAAGTTACTAAATATATTTAAAATCCCCATAGTATGGTCGCTTGCTAATGCATGAACTCAACTGAAAAATGAAAATTTGAGTCTTCTTATTCATATAAATCTTACTCAAATGTAAATAAATTCCTCATCTACAAAACTCATGGCAAACCCCCCATAAATTATCAGCTACTTGACTAAGAGAGTCAGAGGAAGAAAAACAGATAGATTTCGCTAATGTGTTTCAAGTAGTAGAGAATCTCATGCCATAGGTGCAGAATGGTATGTCTCTGAAACCACTTACAAAGATGTCAATATGAAGAACTTTTCTTTTGGGATTTATTTTTAAAAAAATTGCATATGCTGTAGGCAACTTTCATACAACAAATATATGAAGCCATTTTGAATTTGTTTATTTTTTCTTCATGAATAATTGGTATTGTAAATATTAATATAGTTTTTGAACATTGGTATTGTAAACTTTACCTTAAAGCCTGGTTGACACATCTCAATGAAATTTGATGTATTTTTCCTAAGCTGTGAACTCATAACCTGTGGTAAATTTTATGAAAATGAGAGATGCGTAGGTTTTTATAGTGACTTGATATGACCCAGTGGTAAACTTTATTTTTTTATCTGTTTCATTTTTATTATATTTTTTTAAAAAAAATTATTTGTTTTTGCTACCTATAGAACTTTTGCAATTGGCCTGAGGAACCATTTGAAGAAATGGATAGTACCTTAGCAGTGCAGCAGGTATATAATTTTTTTAAATATAATTATTATGTTTGGGAATAACATTGAATTTATATTGTACTGTCAGTGTTCTACTTGCAAAATGAATATTTAAACATAAAAATTTGTGTTAAATTTATTTTTATAAATTCTTAATTTTACAGAATTGCATTTTTATATTTAATAATTAATAGGAACAGCTTGTAACTTATATTTCTTTATATTTAAACTTTTGCCAGTTTTGTTCATTTAATTAAAAAAAAACTTTGCAATTTAAAAAGTTTTTCTGTTCAATAATATGTTATGAAAATTGTTTACTTCCAATAATGGATTCATAAGTATTAAAATCATTATCAACTTTTTTATATATAAAATACTTTTAAGTTTTAATTCATTTGGTAAAAAATAGATTCTTTGTAAATATATTTTCTAAAACGGGGAGGGGGAAGAGAATAATAATAAAAATGTTGTGACAAAGTACTTTTTATTTTGTTTTATTTAAATTTATTCTAATACCAAATATAACAAAAAAAACTAATATAAGTATTATTTTTTCAAATGTATTTTAAAAGTTCGGCTTTTTAAATGTGCTTTAGAAATAAGTAATGTATTAGCTTCCTGAACATAAATTTGGTATTAAGGGTAAAAGTAGTTTAGTTTAATACCTTTTTATTTAATTTATTTTATAAGATTTTTATATCTTAGTTATATCCTATAATATATTACAGTTTATTCAACAAACCATTCGAAAGCAACCTGCAAATGTCGATGAGATATTGACACCTCCTGATGGCCAAGATGAAGGAGTCTGGAAGTATGAACATCTCAGGTAAAGACTAATAATAAATGTGTATGTGTGTAGGGAACTTGAATATCTGCAACACTCAATCTTATATTATGTAAATTTGGAAATCATTGTATCTATTTCTGTTCTTTACCGTCCTTTCTTTCTCTCTTTTCATGTTGAAAAAAAGTTAGATGTTTTATAAAAAAAATATTTAATGACATTTTTATTAAAGTATAAAGTAATTAATTGGAATTCTAGATTTTCTTCTATTGTAAAATCAAGATTTTCAGAATCATGCTTCTGTGACTTTTGTCTGCATTAGCTGATCAGAATTTTTTCATTTACTAAAATTGTCAGTGGTGCCTATAATTAAAAGTTTTCAATTCTTTCCTTTTATTCACTTATAAATGATTGAAAGTTTGCAATTCTTTCCTTTTTATTCATTTTGAAATATTTCTAGATGCTAATTACATTGCTGTAGCAGATTTTTTAAAAAAAATGATTTTAAAGCTTTTTGAGGTACATATAAATATTGAAAATGATCGATTTTGAAATTGGCTAATATATGAAAAATTTTGTTACGGAAGAAATCCAACAGGTTCCTTTAAAGATATTTTATTTATAAATGTGTTACAATTGCTAGCATTTTGCTTATTTGTCATTGCTTACTCTTCTTTTTCTATTCTGACTCTATAATCTTTTGTGAATCGTTTCTGCATGCATCAGGTATTGGTACTGTGCCAAAGAAAATAATTCTTTTCTATTTGTCTGGGATTCTAGCCTGTCTGTGTTACTCTTTTTTAAATCTAATTTCTCAGTGGGTTCATGGTTAGTTTGCTGCATTTCTTCTTATGCATTATCACTCTTGCATAAATTTTATCTTGGTTCTGTTTTCAAGATCTACTTTCACAAAAACTCAAACTATATTCTAGTTCAGTAAATAATTTGTTTATTATTGGTAGTTATTGATGTTATATAATTGTATCTTTTAAATGAGATAACTAGTAAATTTCTAACAATACTAAATGAGTAATTTTTTTGTTTCTGTATTTATTTGGGGAACATAATAGCCCAATAATAATAATAATAATAAAATGCTCATATGTATATGCAGTGTAGGAAATTTTCTGTAATGCAGATCTTCGAATTACTGCAAATTTGCAGCAGAAATTGTATATTTTATCAATTTTTTATTACAAAATTTGGTCTTGGCATTGTTGACACACTATGTGCAGTATTCACAGCTCTTTGTTGATTATTGTTTTAAATGAAGAATTGACTAAACAAATGCTTTCTTATAGTTCTATACGATTTAGGTAATTTTGGTTCTTGTTTTATCTAATTGATATATTAAAACTTTTAAAATTGGCAAACAATGCTTAGAATACATATGATTTGATTATTAATTTATGAAGATTGTGTTGGATCCTTATTGGAGATTGCTTTTTTGTATTAGTTGTGTTTAGTGTTTTGTGTATTAGTTTGTATTTGGTAATATAAATTTTAATGAAGCAATTTAAAGGAGACATTAAATTTGTATTTTAACATAAGAAATATTTTTAGAACAGATACTTTCTATCTTGTCATTTAGACATTTATAAATCTAGCATAAAGCTATTGAATTAAAGAGCACTGTTCTGTTTTTATTTTGAGATAATCTTGAATGTCATGTCATATTTTACTGAAATTAAACTAACAAGTGTAAATTTATAATAATTCAATTTGGTACATTAAAAAAAAGAATTTCTGTATTATTAGAGACAAACATTTAAAATTGTAAATTTTCTATGAGATTCTAAAATTATATTTATTCTTGTAATTTCAGATAATTAAATTTTGGTCCTCTTTATAATACCGGATGTGAGGCAATTTTTAATTTTAAATATTTAAAGCACTCCTTAATTTTTAATTAATTTTTTTATTACAGGCAGTTCTGCATGGAACTCAATGGTTTGGCTGTAAAATTACAGGTAATTTTTAATGTTAATTCTATATTGATATTAATATAGTTACTTGTTTTTGTAAGATTATTTTTCAGTATTTTATTAGCATAAATGTTATTTAAGTAAAAGCTATTATTTTCTTAATTTATGTGTAACGTTAAAATATTCTTGTTTTTGAGGATTAAATCAATATATAATAAGCCAGTTCAGAATACTGTCCCAAAATAACCCTAGCGTTGCTTTATAAACAGGACATTAATATAATTAAACCAAGCCAGATCAGAATAATTGGAATTAGTTTAAAAGTGCTTATTGGGTTGAAAATTTACTTTCATCTTCTAAGATGTTTATTCTATCTCTATTTAATCTCTAAAGTACTTACTATTAAGTCATTGAAGATGATTAAACAGATATTTTTAAATATCCAGATTTTTAGAATACAATAAACTTATTCTTAAATGTTGTCAATCTCCAAAAGTGAAGAACTTTTCCAATCTGAATAATCTGTTTTATGTGCCCTACTGATTTAAAATTTACAGACCTGCATTTAATTGAATTAATTTTCAGTAAGACTTGTGTAGTAACAGTATGAATGTTATCTTCTATAACAAAAGTGTGAATCAAAAGGTACAAAAATGACTCATAAATTATGTGTAAATTCACAATTATTATGAAATATTAATATAATTTTTTTTGTATTGCCATTTTCTATAACAGAGTTTAAATTTTGCATTTAAACATAAAAGATCTCTTAATGTATACATTTTTCTGATAATAAAATATTAACATTTATTTTGAAAGCTGATCACTTAATTTTTTGGCATATGAAAGTAAAGGTTTATAAAAATTGATTTGCTATTTTCAATCATAATCATTCTTTATATATATTTTAAAAAAAATCACTTTAACTGTATGTTACAGTATAATATATAATGTGTGTATAATTACTGACCATATAATTATACATAGTCTGCTTTGAAGGTTTTAAATTGACTTTGAATAGAAGTTCCACCTATGATATGTAATTAGTTGATTTAGTGTACTTTAGTGAAGGATACTGCTTTGAAGGTGATAGTAATGATGATAAATAGCATCAAATCACTTAAGATTTCTTCATTAACTTAAAGGTTAAATCACTATTGGTCAAAAGAGTGTTCTTTAGCATTTCTTCTTACAACATGCTGACTGAGAAATAATTTTAATTGTTTTTTTTCTGTATTCCTTAGTTTATGTATATTATTTCAGACTGAATGTAATTCTGAAACATGTACACAAATGACAGCTACTGAACAATGGATATTTTTATGTGCTGCTCATAAAACACCTAAAGAATGTCCTGCCATTGATTATACACGCCATACTTTAGATGGTGCTGCTTGTCTACTGAATAGTAACAAATACTTTCCTAGCAGGTAAAATTTTCTCCTTATGCTTTTCTTATTATTAAATTTTGCATATTATTTATAAGAAATATGTCAGTAGGCTTAGAAATGTAAGTCATTATGAAAAGTCTAAATCTGTTGATTATAATTTTTAAAATATAATCAACATTTAAAAGAAGGAGAATACATATTGCCTATTTAAAGTAATTTTATTTACAAATTAGTATTTTCATGATTTTGTCTTTAATCATTGGAAATTAATACTATTTGATTCTCTATTAGAATATATAGAGAAAAGTTTCTTTGTAAATTGATGAAAAATATCATTAAAAAAACTGAAAAGTTTGCCAAGAAGCTGTTATTTGAATTTTATAAGTCAGTCATTGTTTTTAGATATAAAAGTTTTAGGAATTTCCAGCAGCTTACCATTTGTTTTTACCTGAAATCATAATAAGAAGAAAAAATACCTCATTTTTACTATCCTCTTTATTTTTATTCCATTTATACCTTTTATGGTTCCCATTCATTACGCTTAAACAGAATGTAATGTTTATGGTTTCTTACTCATTATATTTTCTCTTTGTGTTTTTATTTCCCTGCCCCTTTAAAAGTATAAAAATTTAATACTTTTGTAATAATGTATTGACTTAAATATCATATCCACTGTGATGAAATTTTATTTCTGTTTTCCACTGTCTCTTTTCAGAGTGAGTATAAAGGAATCATCTGTAGCTAAACTAGGTTCAGTATGTAGAAGAGTGTACAGAATATTTTCTCATGCATATTTTCATCACAGAGCGGTATTTGATGAATTTGAGGTAATTATTCCTTATTTTATTATTGTAATAAATCTTATTGACTCTAAAAGTGTGCTCAAAGGAGTGGGTGTATTCTGAACATTATCTGTCATCTGAATGAATACATAAAACTATGGATTGAACATCAAACTAAAATGTAGGTGGAAAACTGGTAACAGCAGAATGCTTTTTTAAAATGAAATTATATATGTTTGTCTTACATTTAAAGATTTTTCATTTTAATATTTTATAAAATATATGCTTTTAATAATAAGATTGATCATTAACAGTTAATTATTTGCTCACCATATTTTTACAAATTATCCACCAGAGGGTTCACTTTATATTGTGGGTGTGTATGGTGTGATGACACACAATAAGCAGGCTTGAGTAGAAAACCACACAGCATTTATTTACACTAAGACACTAACACTCAGACGACATATAAATGCCGCTGAGATGGATATAGGATGGCTCATAGAACAGGTCTCGACACCCAGCAGCTCAGTTTATCACTCAAGCTTCGCAGTGCGCTGGTTCCGCATCAGACCATTCCACCATTGCTTTGCTATCAACTCGATGACTTGTTACTTGCTTTAGGCTCCATCTCAGCTTCTGATTCAATTCAGTTCACCCTTCAATTATTTTCTCACACATAATTCGCCTTTCCACTTTATGGTTGCCGGCCTTTTATAGTTCCCAGGAGGTGGGTCGAGAACCTTCTAGACAAATCAGGGCACATCTTGGTTTATATTGGACAAATCATGTAAATTCTTGAAGTTTCTAGTAATTTTCTTTTTGTCGCCAAAGTCACCAAACTCTGGAATTACTGGCTCGGCAAAGGAACAAGCAGGAAAGCAAAATTATAGGTTTGTAACAATCTAAATAAAATCAATTAACCCAAATTTTTACCTCAATTTATCCAAGGAAATGAGTTATATAGAGTAATAAATATATAAAATCTTTCCATTTTTTAATTAAGGAAAAAATACTTTAATACTGAGCATTTAAAAAAAATTGTTGGAATTTTTTGTTATATCTATTTTAGTAGCAATATTTGCCTGGCAGATCTGAAGTATAAAATAAAAATGTTATCTTTAATATTAATTTCAATTTGTCCATACTCTTAAAATAATAATTTTCTACTCGCTTGAGTTATATAGTTTTTCTCTTGCTTGTGCAGAAGTTTACATGTGTCTAAAATAAATGCTGTCACATTTGAATTCCTTTTTTAAAGCAGTATCAGAACCCTTACAGAAGGTCTTGACTTGCTTTCTTGCCTTCCTATTTGATATGCGTCACTGCTAAATCATAACTCTAACAAAAATATGTTAATTTCTGAAAATGGAAATATTCCATAAATAAGATAAAAATAAAATTTTCAGTTAAAATTTTATGTAGGTATTAATTATTAGCCATATAATATTGTTGATATAAAATGATTTTTTTAAAACTTAGGAATGAAATTTAATGTTTGAATTCGCTGTTTTTATAAGACACAATTTTAGTTCTTAATGTGCCTATACATTAATTAAATCTGAAGATTTTGTCATTTAAACATTGTTTATTTCCTTTTCTCATTTCAGAATGAAACTTTTCTGTGTCGTCGCTTTACGGTATTTGTGACTAAGTATAACTTGATGTCAAAGGATAACCTCATTGTACCTATGTTAGGAGAAGAATCAAATACAACCGAGAGTGAAGCATAAATGATGTTTTTAAAGTTTCAGTCTCATATCAGGTGTAAGTCATGCTTTAAATTACAAAAAGTGTCACTATAAAATCAGTGGTTTTGAAGTACTTTTGAAAGAAAAGACTTTTACAAAAATGTACAAATTAAATTAGGTAAAAACCATTGAATATTTTTATTATTTAAAATATTTGTTGTCGACAGAATATTTTAATTTATAACGAAAAAAGAAACTGCTTTTTTTTTACTGAGCCTTTCACATATTTAAGGTGCATTTGTATTTTGGTTGTTTAACTTTGAAATCTGAAGCTTTAATGTCTTTCAACTGTTCCTTACTTGTAAATTGCAAGTAGAACATGCTTGATACTACTTAGGCATTCACATAGATATTTATTATTTAAGTGCTGTTTTTTGGTTAAGGCTGAGAAAATGATATTGACATTGAACAAATGTTAGTTAAATTCAGCCTTTCATAATTGTGTATTTTTTTCCTTTGTAAATAAGTGGCTAGTCACTGTTTTATGACCTAATTTCATATACTATATTACAACATTTATGCTGGCTTCTTATGTCTGAAAAGAAAATGCAGTTGAACCTTTTAAACTTAAAATTGAGAAACTAATTGGGCTTATTTTGTATCACCAGAATTTCAAGTTATCCAACAAGATAAAAGTTTTTAAGAATGTTGCTGATATAAGGTGGTTTTGCCTTATATCAGCAGAATATAAATAAAGTGCAAAAAATGCTTTAAAATTTTTTTGGCATAAATCTTTTTAAATTTTGGTATATTATATCTAGAAAAATACTTTTTTTAATTATCTTTTGTAAGCAATTAAATAATTTATAAATAAAGAATTTCCTGTGATAAAATCACTGTTGAAAACAACTTTTGGCAAATTTTGCTATCTTTATTTAAAAAATTATGCTTTCTATTTGGTGACTGATTTCAATAAAATTGTAGTAGATTTATTGGCCACTTCTCCAAAACTGTCACTTGGTAATTACAGTGTTTCAGAATAAATAAATAAAAAAAAATATACAATTTTTATCTATTTGGAACACATTTATTTTCTTTATGTTTTCAAGAATTTTCTTTGTGAAAAAGAAAATTCTACAATAAAACTGCAGAGGAGGAACAAACAAGGCTGTAAATCAATACATTAGAATATTGCATTGCCTTATATTAAGAAATTAACATGAAAAAAAAATGAAACTATCAAGGATTGGTTGAAATACATTTACTGATAATGGCTCTCAATCTTTTGTTTTACTGATTTTATTTTAGCTTTTAACTTTAAGACTAATAAGATTTTATGTATTTGGTGGAATTGGATATGAATTTTACTTTATATTTTTTAATGTTGAAAAGGTTAAAGTATTGTAATGCTGTATAAGAATGTACTTGATATTTTATTGAAATATCAAGAGCTGGCAAGAAGTATTTTTATTGCAACACTGTTTGTGTTGTGCTGCCTTCAAGTTGCATTTAATAGTAAAATATATGTTTAATTTACCCTCTTTATTATCAAGTGAAACAAATTTTATATTTTCTGCTTTATTTTGTAAAACAGGGGTTATTAAACTTGTAACTTTGTAAAAATAATAGAAAATTTGCTTAATTGAGTATTTCTGAATGGAAAAATTGTTAATGAAAATTTATTATTATTTTTTTAAGCAATTGTTTGCTCTGGAAAATTTTGCTTTTGAAAGGGCCATTTTCTGTCTTTATTTAATGGAATACTCATTTTACTCACTTTTTATTTATGAATAGTTTAATTTTTATTTATTGTAGAATATATAAAAGACAGAAATTTATATTTTTACTACTTAGATAAATGTACAAAATAAACTCTTGATACGAAACGGAAAACAAAATATGCCTTTCTATAAATGTATTTGTTTTGTATGTTAGTGAACCTTCTAGGAGTTTCCCATTACATTTTGGTTTTTTAAGATTGTATAAATTTGAAAAATCAGATGAATTTTTATGTGTGAAATATTTCCATTATGTTACAAACTTGATATTATTTTAAATGAAAGAATGTAAATGTTTTTGCATACACATATTACTTAAAATTTAGGAACTCTGTTAACCTGCGAGAGGCTTAATTTAAAGCATAAGCCTTATGCAATTTCTCTTAAAATATGTTAGAAATGCTAAGGTTATGATAACTGTAACTATGACATGTAAAATTAGGATAAATAAAATTTAATTCCAAAATATAAATTTAAAAAGTTGATAAAAATTAATTTATTATTTTTATGTACGTATATTTAAAAATTTTTCAAGTGTGATGAAATATTAAAAAAATTAACAATGCTTTCAAATTTTTTGCGTTACTTCAAAAATTAATCAAAAGTGAAAGGGGCCATTAAGTTTCAAAATTATACTAATGAGTGGTGTTTATTTGGTTGAAAATTCAGATTGAATTATGGGAATGCATGTTGATATATTAAATATTTTAACTGCTAATGGGCCATATATATTCTACCTATAATTAAAGCCCTTAATCAAGCAGTTGAAAGTGGGGGGAAGAGAAAGAAAGAAAATAAAAAGAAGGGGATAATATTTTAGTAGTTTTTTTGAAGATTTTTTTTATGTAACTCTCTTGTTTATAAATTTTTATTTTACCTTCAACAAGAATGCTGGAATTTGGATATACTGGAAAATAAAGTTATAGGTGCCAAAAGTGTTCTATATTTCATTATTAGTTAAGAAACTTTGACTTTTTCTCATTAAATAGTTACCATACTGTTTTTCTTCTGTGCTGATCTTTTAAAATATTAGTAGGTTTGTGCACTGGACAATCAGATATTTTTAAAATATTGATGGCAAAGTAGTCAATAGCTTTTTATTCTCCTGATTAGTATTAACATAGTTTTGAAATTTGTTTGTTCTACATACTTTTATTCTTCATAATTGATATATGTAGTTAACACATAGAACCACATTTTTTTTTATTCTGTGAATATTTTATATTTTATTTTATCCATTTTTTTTGAAAATGAACATTAATTAAAATATCCATTTTTCTTTTAACATTAATAAAAGCAAGAATGGTGTACAATATTCATTTAAAAAAATGATACAGGATTTTTTAAAAAAAGGATTTAAAATATTTGAGTTTCCATACTGTTTGATTTTTGAACAGAATTTTAAAAAAATTCCTTGAGTGAAATGTGTATTTGTATGTCGCTACAAACCTGTTAAACTCATAATATGCGAGTTGAACTGATTTTGTATTTTCAGATATTTCAAAATCATTTTTTTTGTTAACTCCACAATAAATTAATCAAATACAAAACATTAATTTTGTTATTGCAAAAGAAGGAATTTGTAATTTTTTTATGTGTATATTTGTATTATGTGTCGATTTTTAGAATATATTTTTGTAGTAGAAAAACTAAATTGAAGATTTTTTTTAATGCTATGACTGATTTTCAAAGTTATGACTAATTGATTTTGATGTGATCATTTAAATTCTCATTAAATGTTCTTATTTTTATCATCAAGGAAAATATCAAATTTCAATGTGTTTATATGTATTAAAGCATGTTATTCTATTCATTTATACATATTAGAGAAATAGGCAGCCTTCAGAAATGATGTGCAAAATATTGAATTTCTCTGTAAAGAATTCCTTTGATAAATAAACAATAGTTCAAGGGACCAATATTTGTACAGGTTATCCAAAGCTTTATTCAGTTCACATCTTTTATTAAGGTTTTCCCTTCATTTTTTTTGTTTTTGTTTTAACATTGTTTTTGCCATAAATAAACTAATTTTTTTCCTTCTAAAAACAACTTGAACCTCATCAAATGATTTTTTTTTGGAATAATTCATTTTTTTTTTAAGTTGAAGATTTTTTCTTTTGCCGTTGCCTTTCTAATAATCCTTATGTTAAAAGTTGTAGTATATATTACATGGGATTTTATTTGGGAAAACAATTTTTCTTGAATCTGTTTTTGGCAGGCTAAAATTTTGATTAATCTTTTGAAGATTTGTTTAATATAATTTATCTGCTATGTTTTATCAAATTCAAATTGAGAAAGTAATAACTAATGTTATTTTCTCTTCTTAAAAAATAATTATTAGTTATCTAAAAAAGAAGCCTTTTACTGAAACTGTTTGCAGTTAATATTTCATAAAAGCTGCCTATAAATCTAATCAGTGTATTTATTAGCATTTTCATGTTTGAAAGTATCTCATGTTACATGCTTCACATGTAAAACTTTTGTGTTCAGGAAACATTTATTTTTGAAAGGCTCTTCTAACATTTTAGTGGTTATCATTGTAAATTCCTCACAATTTGTAGTCTTAATATTTTTCATGGATCATATATATAACTATGTTATGTTGAAAATTATTTATTCTCTGGATGCAGCTATTAAGAAATATGTATTTTGTAGCTTTGATTTAAGCATTTGCAGTTTGATGCATTAGTTCTGTGTTCATAAAAGAAATTAAGCAATAAATCATTTCCTCATGCCCTTTCATTTTTTTGAAATAAAAATGTGCGTCTTGGTTTCATTCTTTTTGCAGATATTATCATAATTTCAAAATCGAATCAATGGGCTTTTTTTGAAAAAATTCAAAGCAATTAGTAAAGCTTTTAATTTGAAAATATTTTACTCATAAAAGAAGTTAATTTTGTCATTTACACTTTGAAATCATTTAAAGATTAATATTGACATTTTTAGGACTTCTTAAATGGTTATTAAAGCTATATTTATTGCATACAATACCATGTTTATTAACTAAAATATATTTGTTAAGTAATTCAAAAATAATTAAAAAAAAAGACTAGATAAGTTACTGATACAAATATATGCACCGTTACTTGAATAAAAGTTATTGCATCTAATGATTTAATTTGCCTCTAATTAAAAATTGGATTAAAAATATTTAAACACAAGGTATTACTTAAAATGTTAGATTGATTCATATTCTTTGTGAAACATCTTATTTCAATCTAAAAAGGTACTTTGTACCAATAGAATTAACTCAAATTTTATATTTACATTATTTATTCAAATTCCAAATCTTGCTGAGAGCAAATAAAATAAACTGCATGTTTTTATTCCTGTATGTTCTCATTCCTATTTTGCGATTGTTAATACAATAACAGCCAGAAGCATTGATGTGAGTATTATTCGCAGTTTTGAATTTTAATTTAGAATCGTTTTATTTTACCATAAATAGTGAAAAAATGTAAATGAATGAAATAAATGTTTGAAAAATCAATTGCTTATAAAAATTAAAGTAAAAAATAAAAGAATATCTTGTGAGGAATTTTTATTTAAAGTAATAATTGTCGGTGACATATATTTCTATGCAATTGCACTTTTTTGAAAATAAATTAATAAACCAGAGTTTTTAAATTGCTGTAATCATATTTGAGTCTGTGAACTGTGGCAGAGTAGAAGACTTCATAATGGCATTTTTTTATTATAATTGAGTTTGAAAGAAAAATGGTAACTAATTATTTTGATACTAAAAGCTGACTAAACAGTTATTTATTTTAAATTGGATTTTTATTTACATCTCATTAAGAGTGTCGTCACAAGATGTTTGCATCTTAAAGCTGAGACAATATTTTTGATGAAAAACCTTTATATGAAAATTTTATCCACCTAAAAATTTTATTCCAGTGAAAGTTCTGTTCAAAAAGAGGTTTCTTATGGCAAGATTTTAAAAAAAATAGAGTGAGGCCAAAAGTTTTTTTTAAAAATTTGTTCTCTTTAAGAAGGATAAAAGAAAAATAAACAATATCCGATGTAGAATGAATTACTTAATTTTTTTAATATAATAGCAAGTAAAAGAAAATTGATATTCAATTTTATTGAATATGGACATTTTTATATTTAGAATTCAGTTTTCTATATTCATAGTCTTGGCCTTTTTCAGTAATTTTAGTCCGTCTTGTCAATTATAAATTAATTTTTCTTTATTTTTTCTATGCATATTTAAACTCAAATTTAGAGAACTGTTGTTAATAAAATAGCTCTTTGTTTTCCCTCCCCTTCCCCTTTTGCTGGAATACTAAATTTATTGTCTACTTTTTTCAAGCTCTCGAGTTTCTTTTGTTATTTAATATGATTCTCATACCTCAAGTTAAGAACTAATTGGTTTGTTCGCAAAAAATGAAAATTATTAATTATTCTTAGTATGAAGTTGATGAACAAAAGGAGATTTAATTTAAAATCTATTAATGTAATATTTCAATTCGTTTATCATTTTATCGTACGCAATGTGGGCATCGAATTATCATTTCTCAAACTTGCATTGAAAAACTGAAATTATTTCATTCAAGTATGCTATAGTTTTAAACAAGAATTATGTCTAATTTACAAGAAGCGAGCTTTTTGTTTTCTAGAAATTTTTAATTGAGGCAGTAAGATAGTGCAATTTTAAAATAAAGAACGTAGTCTAATTTAAAAAAAAAACACGGTTACACTCTAGTTAAGCTGTAAATAACTGATTATGAGCAATAAACTGTTTTATCAATACCACATTTTGGCGAATAGCATTATTTTGTTTATTGCTCATTTCTTTTTTTTATACATTCTATGTTTTCCGGTCGGGGAAACCTCAAATTTTGGGATGTAAAACTTATGGTACCGTGATTGTCTCTCTCCACCCTAACGAAACAAAAATGGTCGTGTTTCCAAGGCCGGCCAGCAAGGAGATGCGATGAATGCTGTTATCCGAGACCCCACAATTGAGAGGCCCCGCCATGATAAAGCATTAAAATAGGGATCTGAACAATAACAGCGTTTACTTTTATTGGAAGTACATAAGTTTGTTTCCACACAGCTGTCTGAGCGTCAACCGATGCCGTTATTAGGCAATGATCACAGTGATTGATACCTATAAAAAAGTGGGGGGGGGAGATCATTTATGAATGAGGAAACATGACATGTTAAGACAGATCTGTTCGCCTTCTGTGTTCAAAATGACTTATAAATCAAAGCCTACTTTCCTTTTCTACATCTTATGTAATTTAATATTTTTTATCTGTGTATGTTGGTTTTTATTCAGTTATTAAAAAAATAAAAGAAATTAAACGAAAAAATAAATGAAAATCAATCATACTGCATTGCATACCACCGACTTACTGGGGTATAGTATGTGATGAAAGCTTTATAAGTCTGATCACATCACATAAGTCTACAGGGTACGAGTAATTACTCTTGTCTAGTGGCTATGTTGCTCGGCTACAATCACTAACATCGCGAGTTTGGGCCTCGACCATTCACTCATACTAGTAAAAAGGCTTCGTATATTCATATAAATTTGTTTTGTATTATTTATTAATGAAAAAGGAAACGATGCTCTAATTTCGGTTATACAAAATGGTTCCCTTTGGTTTTTTTTATTTCATTTCTTGTTTTGTTTTGGCATAAATTTGTTGAATGCTAAAGGTGGATACTCTTAAATGAAAACCAGTATTTGAGTACGTAATTAAAATATCCAAGAAAATCGAAGTATCAGTTCCCTCCAAAATGGTTCAATTTATCTGATTTTGTTTTATATGGAAGTCTTGTTTTATATCTATATCGCATATTTTTATTCCATATATCTCATGATATCTAGATGCAACAACAGTGATCGTATATCCTCAACCCTTCTTCAGTTTCGAGAGAAATCTCAAAACACTATTTCACTGTAAATTCTCACTTTATTCATTGTGTGAAGAAAATTCTCCTCAGAACTTCCATCTTTAATTACAACAATCCATCCTTAAAACATCCTTACTTATTTCCTTAGAACAACAAACTTCCATCCTTAATTACTGTTCTAATTTCGTCAGTTTTTTCGTCATTTCGGATGAAAACTTATGACCTCTTAGGTACGTCATAAAAGATTGCCTGGCTAATTATCTTGAAATTTGGATAAAACGCATAATAATAGCTTCCTGAAAAATCAAACTAACAGAGTCTCCAATCTCAACAATTGCGCCAATTTTATTCCTCAATCAATTTTACTAATTTTTAGATACTGCTAACTACAGAACTCTTGTTTATTGTACAAAAGTGGTTTAGATTAGTATTTTCTTGTTGCTGTAAAATACAGCTCATTAAAGATGCTCACATGATAAATTTAATGTCATCGGCTAAGTCCACTAATGTTCTGTAAAAATTCAAATTATTTTTTATTATTTAGATTATCTCCTTTTCTACAAAAGAAAAATGCAAACTTCCCATATCATTTTTCAGAATTAATTTTTTTTATTTCCTTCCATATTAAATTAAACAGTTTTACAGGTGTGGCATCCATTTTTGCGGTAACAGACTCACGCATCTTACATCAACTGATAGAATCAGATTCAATTGAAGATCACTCTTTTCATTAATCATGTATGCAGAATCGAGTGGATATTTAAAACAACTTTTTATTTTGTTTTGCATGCTCCATCAGGATGAAATATCAGCCAAGCCTCCTCCTCGCCGAAAACGTGCCGGCCTTTGTTTTGCTATTATTCTTGTTTTTTCATGGCCAAGGTCAGCATTTTTTCCCCCCTTGTAAAGAGTGTTTATTGTTCGGCAACACGTTTTGAATGCAAGTTGCTGTGACATTTCGTTGATATGCACCGGAGCGAAAAAAAATAAAATAAAGAATAAAATATTTTGTTTCAGAAATAACTTACTTAAAAAAACTGTTACCTTAAAATTGTGTTAATAAATAATATCTTTTTCTAGCATTAATAAGAATTAAATAAATTTTTTATTTGATTTTGTTACACTTTTGGATCAACTAAGTCCATTTTTATCATGTCGGAACATGATATTATTTTTGGGAATGAGGTTTGTGACGTCAACAAAAATGCGTAGGCGAAAAATAAAAATTTTATTACCTGCATGAAGATCTAAAAAAATCCGCTTTTAATAACGCGTTGCAATTCCGACTACAAAAGCTCTGATTTTTAAAAAAAAATAAGTTAATGACTACACCAAATAAAACCGAGACAATTTTTGAGCATGTGATTATATAAAACGAAATAAATAGGAAAAGTGACATTTTTTTTTAAACGATAAATACGAGAAAAAGTTTTTTGGCTATCGTTTGCAATATTCGCAATATCGTTTGCAATTCATTCGACGAAACAATTAAAATGAATGAAAATATAATTTAACTCGCACGAGCCGTGGTATTTGGCCGTTCAAGAAATGATGTTCTGACATGATGCATTGAAATATGCATAGCAGATTTCATTTTAATATTTTCTTGATACTTTATCCTTTTACATCGCACACATTATTAAATAGATCAGATTTTTAAAAATTAAATTAATTTTTATTGATTTCACTGTTTACAGGTGGATAATTTTAAATTTTAAGTATGGATATCTTCGCTGTTTATCAGGATCTGTTTAGTAAACAAACTATTCTTTTGATGTACCATTAATTTAATATACAGTAAGTGAAACTGCTATTAATGTACAGATAAATTTTTGTTTGTTTCGCTTAACAGTAATTTTCACGATCTCGTTTACATGTTTTTGGAGATGCAGGCCAACAGATATTGAACCCTTTTTTTGAGTTTGGCTTAAACTCTGACAGGTGTTTACAATGTAGATGTTAAATCTGCACAGAATCTTATCTATCTAGCTCTCTGTATGTTGCAGTGTTATCGTATAATCTTATTTTCGGTCAGTCAGGTAGACAGATTCTCTCTGATCAGATTGAATGCAATTTTTTTTTTCAAATCTACAAATTTGGTGGGAACACTGTGTACTATTTAGCTCAAAGCATTTTTGTGCTATCTTTGTGACAAACAGACAGATGGATATTTCCTAATAATGTGCTTTTCGAACTCAGGGAAAGTTTTAAAAAAAAGTTTCGGCAAAATCTTGAGTTTTAATTTTTTTTCGGTTACTACACTTTTTCTATAAAGAAAGTATATATATATATATATATATATATATATATATATATATATATATATATATATATATATATATATATAT
>JAOUZG010041912.1:3543111-3570590 GCA_026289955.1 Argiope argentata
TATATATATATATATATATATATATATATATATATATATATATATATGGGAGTCTAAATAAATCTTCGAAAAAAATTAGACTCTTCCGATAGCAAAGTTTTAGTGGCGTGATGTCTAGATTTTTTTTAAAAATATTTACGGGTTAGTTTCTAAACCAAAATTAAAATAATACAAACGAAGGATGAAGAGACTTCTTTAGAAAAATAAAAGAATTTATTTAGAGTAAAAGGGGAATATTTACAGGGGGAGTATTTACAGGGAAACATTAAAAAGAATTAAAACATGGAGGTATTTAATAATCAGAAAGTTAGATTATTTCCTCTAGGAGGATGTTGGAGATAGGGAAACACTATGACTGAAAATATATATTACCGCGCATCCGCTGAGCTTTGCGGGAATCACAGACAGATGTCTGACGTGAAGACAGACGTCTTCTCTTGACGAAAGTTCGTGGGGTCTCTCCCTCAAAGTTAATTGGGACAGACTTTCAAAAGACCGATAGGTGGCGTTGTTCTGGAATGCTAAACTAATTAAAAATTATAGTCCTCTGGGAAATAATCTAACCTTTACAACTCTTGCTTTGGATTTCATATATCATCGGATGTTGACAAAACAAGATGAGGGCAGATGTTGGTTAATTAAAATAGTTCTTTGGGATATCCTTCACACACACACACACACACACACACACACACACACACACACACACACACACACACACACACACACATATATATATAAAATCGAAAAATGACAACCAAATTTCATAGAGTAGAAATCAAATTTAATAAGATAGAAATGCGATATTAAATTAAAAAGAAAACTGTAATAAAGATGAAATTTTAGCTTCTTTATCATTTAGGGCTTTCTTCACTTGTTTTTATCTGAACAACTTTATTTGATTTGCAAGAAGGCTTGCACACTTGCTACCGCGCTCATGTACTTTTATACAAAAACTTAAATATTCGAAGCTACACCAGAACCCTCTCCCAAAAAACATTCTATTATCAGCAGATTTCCTCGTATTTGTATCTTATTATTATTTCCACGGCTCCTCGTCCTCTGGATGAGCCCGACCTTGAAGACATCGGGTTGTCAAAATTTTCACTCCTCTTGAGACCATTTTTAACAGGCGCCACCCATGAAGAAACAGGATCAGTCTGCAGTTTTCAAAAAGGCGATGTATCGCATAAAAGCAAAATGTGTTGGATCTGGTCTCGAGATATATCGTCTGGCTGTCATTATCCCGCTTGGTTGGGTCATCAGTCACGAATTGTGTTCATCATTTGAAGGAGATGTCTTCCTCCAAGGTCATTTTGTAGACTACGTCTTGGGAGTTTCTCCTTGAAAATCAAATCGAGCATAATTTTCTTGAGTGCTTTTTTAAAAATTTTTCTTGTAACTTTTTTGTATTGCAGCTGCACTTGCCATGTATAGGTGACCTCGTAACGGAAATGAAATATGAAAAAAAGTGATAATTGGAGGGGTGATCTGATTGCTATTCTATAACAAAGGCCTTCTGTATAAATTTTTATTAATATGCTGGAACTGTTTTTGAACCAATCTGAAATTATACAAAATTTTTTCTTTTAAAGTTTTAATCAGCGTATTTAATTAATAAAAAATCGAAATCATTTATAAAGTTTCAATCATCGTATTTAATTTTTCTCTTCATGCATTGAAATATAAAGTAGTAATTAGAATATATATTAATCAGGACAGTGACATTTTTAAGATGATGTCTCAAAACGTTATTCCATTTGAGAAGCTCTTGTGCATAATAAACAGAATAAGTGTAAGACTATTAAAATAACAGCACACATATTTTCACTATTCGTTGGTAAAATATTTGATGGAGTCGGGAAAACTGAATTCTGTGTATGAGATTTAATTGAAAATGATTTCAGTCAACCTTCTTGACGAACTGTAAATATTCAGCTCCCTTGCCCTGAAATACCTGTAGACCATTGTTATGTTCCCTGTTTCCCATGATAATGGGCATTTCCGGCCAACTGTGTCATCAACTGTGTAATACCCTCACATTGTCAAGTGCCTCCAGACTGCCAGATGGGAGATCTCTCCCCTATTCGGGCCATTAGTTGAGACCAGATAAAGAACCAGAAATGAATTTTCGCCATTCCAAGGAAATAAATCGTATCTTAAAAGGATAAGAGTGTCAAACCCTTCGGAAGTAAATCTTCATTGTTTTCATTGTGAAGGGTCAGGTACGAGGGTGAATCATTAAAGAACATTCCCACTTTCAATTGGAGACTAATGAGATTTTTTTGAACAACTGTTGGGTAATAGAGAACTCAAGTGCACCAATGTGAAATTGAGAGTAGAGTTTTGATAGAAAATAATGCGCGAGATTTTTGGAAGAGGAGAGAGAGAATCGTTTTGAAGAAGACGAGAGAAGCTTCTTGTGAGTCGAGTTAAGATCCATCCGATGAAGATCGGTGGATCCTTTCAGCCACCCTTGTAGTAGCCTGTTAGCTTTTATTGTGAGGTTGTTTCTGCAAAATTATTCGAGGAACTATTCGCATATAACTGTTAATTATGATGATAACATAATCAATCCTATTATCTAGATGAGAAAAAGTTGTTTTTGTGTACATAAGCCTGTAAATTGAGAAATTGTCTTTAAACACTACCTTCTTATTTGATTGGGCAGGATCAAGTCATTTAGAGCCAACTAATCTCAAAAAGCAGCTAATGAATGAATGAATGAACGCACACATGAGCACGAACGCACACACACACATATAAAAATATAAAACTAAATTGATCAGGGACTTCGAGACCTGCATTGCGGAAGTCTGCAAAATGTTTACATCCTTCACAGATTCTTTTTTTAAACTGTACCTGATATCTCTTTCTGTTTAATATTTGATTTTCCTTTTTATCGGCTTTTTTAGAGGGTCTTAGTAATTAGGCAACAAATTTATTACTTTTAAGAAATTTTATTATTATTAGAAATTATTTAAGAATTTATAAGATAAGGGATGTATGATTTTCACATGGAAACACCATTTTAGATGTCGCTTGTAAATAGATGTACCAGAAACTGATTGCTTTTGGATTTAGAAACATTGTTTTCTTTTCAATTGAATTTTTAAAACTTGTTATTCTTGCTGTAAAAGTTGAAATTTATTTCTACAAAGGAAGAAAGAAGATTGTTGTATATGCTGCTGAAGAATATTTATTGATATGATGCATGTCCACGCGAGCAGAGTAATTGAACTGATCACATATGAACGAACATTCGATTAATTATTAATATAAAATTCCTTTTTTTAAAACCAGAAAACTCCTTATCGAACATAATTTTACCTAGGTGACGCTTCGGAAACTTGTGTCAAATCCTTCACGTGGGCTATTGAATAAAAAATAGAATAAAGCCTACATCCTGGATTTGAAATGGTGGAAAGATTAACTTGGAAGTAATTGCATCAATTTTCCAAAAAGGCAACAAGAATTTGCATTCGTATCAAGAAAGTTTTTTTCGAGTGTGGCCAACAGATATTCAATGAAATTGATGTAAAGAGACTCTTGTAGTACGTATAACTGCTGTTACAATGAAAAAGACAAAGCATTTTGAAACAAGTGAAATTTCCATCTAACCCCAAATTTTTAGCACTTTCCTTTAGATTGTTGATAATATATCCGAGTAAGCCATATGGTTTATAATGCTATCTATAAAAACTAAATTTCCTATCCCGGATGAAGCCGTGAAACCTTAAATCATGGCAGAATCACCACCATGTTTAACTGTTGGATGTAATTTTTTTTTAAATCCAAAGCAATATTAAGCTTTCTCCATACGGTGCGACGGCTGTCACTGCCAAAAATGCTGAGTGTACTTGCATCACTTACCCCTCTATAAGCCAAATTTTTGTTTAAACGAAAAAAAAAAATAATGTGGGAAATCAAAATTAGAAATTATGAAAACAAATTTTTGTGTTTAAGCAATTTTATTGCTTTATAATCCTTATGTGACTTTCAAGTCACACCGGCCTATAAAATTTGCAATTCTATGTACAATAGCTCATTTGTGAAAGTCCATAAAACAGTTTGCATTTGCCTGTAAGGCATAAATAAATGCATTCATAAACATAGATTGGTATTCACTGACAAAAGCACACTTAATTTCAATCGGATCAAATGGTTTCACGTAATTTTACTGCCAACAGTTTGCACAGCAATTATTTTGCTGTTTCGGGTTGATGAGCCTAGCAATGGTCATGAATACTAGTGCTGATTGTGTTTGCAACGTCATAGAAATAAGATATGTGCGCCATCTCTTGAAAAAAGCTATTTTGTAAAATGTCGATAAATTAAAATGTGACCTGAAAGTTACACGGGTCCATAGAGGGTTAATATAACTTTTTTTCAAAGGTTATTGGTCTTCAATTGATGAGATTTTGCAAATTCCAAATGCTTTTTCTGAATTTGCAAGCTGATAAATGTTTTTCTAGAAATTCGTCCTTTACATGCAGCTTGTCTAATTACATTTCGCACAATTCCAGAGCTTACACTTCTCCCAATGATTTGAGAAATGTCTGCATAAAGTTGGATGAACCATATGTTTGCAGCAATACAAAAGAAAGTGCTAAAAATTTGGGTTTAGATGGAAATTTTGTTTCCATGCTGAGCAACGGCCCCAAACACACTGCACGAAGTGTCAAAATGTGTTGTCCTCTTAATTGCAAACATTTTAATTATTTAATTTGTATACACACTACCACAGCACCCCCGATATCAATGCCATTGAATATCTGGGGACCACACTCGAAACAGCGGTCCAAAAACACAAAATTTGAAACAAACCCCCCTTTTAAACAATGTTGCTAGATGAAAGGAGTAAAATATGTTGAGATACCGCCAAAAATTGGTCGAATTGGTACCACAACGTTTAGAGGCCATTATAAGACAATGGACATTATAAGAGAGACCATTATATTTATATATTAAAATACAGGCCATTATAAGACTAAAAGACCATGAACGAAATACTGACTCTTTCTTTCTATGCAAGATATTACACAAATTTCATTAGTGTATTCTCAATTTTTTTGAGACCAAAATCTGATCGTGTTTGTTTAAAATGCTTTTGAAATTTTTTTTTAATTTAGAAATTTTTTATTGATTGCACTTTATTTTTACTTTAAATTAAACCATTTTTAAGTGTAAAAATAATTTTTTTTGCACTTCTCGGTAAGGTGTTATTTATGTTGAAAGTTTAATTTTAAAAGTAAAAGTTAGGTGTACTTTCAATTGGTTGAGTACCTGTATATGATGATTACAAGAAAGTTTAAACTATAGCATTTAACATTTTCTTTTTGGCATCAGGAAATGTATTCTTTTCTTTTTTTATATTTAAAGCCTTTTTCTTTTTGTAAGAATTCTGTTGATATATATTTTTATTTTCAATCAATTTTTTTTTGCAAAAAACTGTCACATAAAATTGGATTTTTATTTTCTTTTTAAGTAAAATTAAAAGCTATCTTTAAATTCATTCGATTTTGATGTGTCGATGCAAAGTTCTTATTGAATAATCTGCTTATCGTAAATCCGTCTGAAAGGTTAATTGCTAAAATCAGAAAGACATTTAAACTAATATTTGTAATTATGTTTAGAACGCGTGTCATATTTCAGTTTCTTGTGCTTGGTAGTTAAATGTATTTTATTCTTAAAAATAGAACATGACATTTACTTTAAAATTATTTTAATTTCAATTCATATAAAACAAGAAATAATTGAAGTATGTCTATATGCTTTTATTTTTTAAATTTATTGTTGAATATATTTTAATTTTAATTATCTCTTTCTGTTGCGAGAATTTTTAAAATTGGAAATTAAACCAGTAATTGTTCGCAAAAAAGTTATTGTTTTAAATCGCACGATTTTTTTAAAAAAACAATCACTTTTTACGTTTTTTTAAATCTCACTTTAATGTAATTTTCTTAAATATAGGAAGAGAATAGTTAAAGGAATATAAAGCAGTAAGATGTTTCTAATCAGGACGCCCAAAAATCTAAAAATTTAATCTAGAATTAATGGAAACGCCTATTTTCTAATGGTATCTATAATCGATCTATTTTAGGTTAAGATAAAAGATTTTTTTGAAATTTTATTTTTAAAAATAGCTTATCATATTCAACATCTGTGCAGCAAACGATAAAAAAATCATTATATGAATTCATTGATAAAATTACGAAATATAATGATGTTGAATAATTAAAAAGATTAATGAATAATTGCTTATAAAATAAAACCAAAACTAAAACATTCACAGATGAAAAAAAATTCGCAGACACGCCTTTAATTCACCTGTTATAAAGAATTAGGATAAATGACAGCAAAGATGGCGTGACCTGTTTAGTAATCGCTGCCATACTTGGCTTCGAATGAATCACAATTATCGTCTGCTTGTCGTGAAGAGACCTTGGCAATGAGACGGGGTCATGATACTTGGTACCCATTTCCTTCCCTCAACGGCTAGTAATTAAATAGTGCGTACGGCGATGCAAAAATCATTATAGTTGACACATCGCTTTTGTTATTTGAAATTGTAATTCGATCTATTCCAGAAGGAAAGGCCATGCATATTAATTATGTTTACTTTATTAAACTCTTGAGCAATGCCATGCTGAAAGAAATATTAGTCTCAGAAATATCCAGAACTTTTTATCTAAAATTGACTCAGAAAAAAAAATGAGAGGTGTCAAGCGCTAAGTAGTGTTTTTTCTCAACTGTTTGTCATATTTGAAGTATGGCTTTATAATTTTAGCTCCTCGGCGCTCATGCAAGATTGGTGCCCGGGACACCTGTACTCTTTTGATCTTCCACGATTACGCCACTGCTTAAACACTCGTTTATTCATTATTTACAAATTCATCATTGCATATTTTAATGTCACTTAGGAACTAATTATGAATTTTGACTTCATTATTTATATTTATATTCCATATATTTCTTCATGTAATGATACACATATAATGATTAATTTGGTAATTAACTGGTTGTATTGAAATTGAGTGCCTACTTGGCTGTTGAATGATAGAATTTTCGATATTAAAATATGTAATTACATTAAAATAACAACTAAATAATCAATTTAAAAAGCAAATACTACCTTAAGTATCTCAGATATCTTCTTTTTCTTAAATTGATAGAAATGATGGTAAATATCCGAAATAAGATTGATATCAAATTAAAGGTTAAAACTAACAATTTAGGAAGTTAAAAATATGCGATGAATATATATACTAATAATAACAATATCCCAATTTAATAGGAATATCTGTACTAAAAATGCTAAAAACCAATGAAAATTTTGTTCTATAAGGAATATTGTCTATACATGGTAATATCTAATTATTCTGTATTATTCAATATACATAGTAATATTGAATAATATCCATACATAGTATAGTCTTCTGAAAGCGTCTGTATGAACCACCAAAACTCGAGAAATAGTGAACGGATATTGGAGATATTTATACCATTTTGTACAGCATTTATTGAAGAAGATTTTAGTACATTAAAATCATATCAAAATAAAAAGGGGTTTCATAATTGCGATTTTAACTTATGCACAGAAACCTCAAACTGCGCATGTGCAAATAGCAAAATCTACGGTATGTACATGCGTTACATTTCTTTGTTTACGTCTGATTTTAACCGTGATTCAAATATTATTATGCCCAAAAGAAGGAAATCCAACCTTGGCGGAAACACATTAAATGCCAAAAAGCTTCGTTTGTTTCTAAACAAGGAAAAAGAAAAGGAAGCATATATTCGGTTAGCGAAAATCAGATGAATAATATCCAGAGAATGAGAGTGTTTTAATGAGCGAAATAACCGTCTTTCTCTAAATTGCACTGCAACTGAATTGCGGAAACAGAATGGATCTCTTGAGGAGCGAAATGATCGCCTGTGTTCTGTCTATGGACGTATCTTATTTTTACATTTTTAACAGACTAAATATTTCTGAATGTGTGCTATGAAATTTTTTTTTGCATCTATTTTTGATCATTTATAAATGTATTTTTTTATGTTTGTTTGATGTTGCGTAACATGCCCGTGTCATATCGGGTGGAGGCTGGACTTAAGCTTAAAGCTAATTTTTCTTCTTGGATGCTATGCCACGGGCAACGCCGTGCGGGTCCAGCTAGTTTTATTATATAACGGTTAGAAATAGATTATTTAAAATAATTATATCCGAAATTAAAAATTATTTCATAATTTCATATTCATCTTAACTAACAGATCTAATAATATTATATGATAAATAATGTACTATTATTATTTTTATCTTTAAAAAAAATTCTAGTCCTTAAGGGCTTTTCTAAATAATATATAATAATTTCTTCATTTCTTAACTTTTTTGATTTTTTGTTCATTGGCAGATTAGTGACGCATTATTAATTAAAGATTAGCAATGCATCACAACCAAAAGAAGTTTTATTGCACTCTCAAATAAATATTTTTGTTTAATTTGAATAAAAATGTAATTTTCAGCCTTAAAAACACCCTCTTTGGGTAAAATAATTCTTTGAGAATGGAAAGAACTGGCTATGGTTTTGTATAAACAATGCAAACTTAATTCCAAATTTAACCCGATAAGAAATTAAAAAAAAAAGCTGAACGCTCTTAGTAAATTGAAATAAATATTACGAAACTTGTAGAACAATTCCAAACTATGACGTTGTTTCGCGGTAACGTCATAATTTATGAAATTTACCTTGAAAAAATATTATGACGGGATAAATCTTTCAAATGATATTTTTTATAAATTATTCACATTAAAATTATTTCTCTTCTTGCGGTTTTCCGGAAAATAATTGCTTCATTAATATCAAATAGTAAGCTCTCGTTTTAATTGATCTTAATATATTGACATAAATAGGGAGGGGACTCTCAAAAAAAATACAGTTTGTGCTGCATGTTTTGAATTTTAAATATTCTGTATTATATTCAAACCTTTTATTTGATTTTATAGATGAACGGATAACACTTTCCTATTGAAATAACAACCCTCTAAGATGATAAATATACTCGCAGAAACAGAAAAAATAATTTTAACCATAGCTTTATATTTGGTATAGTTACACACACACACACACACACACACACACACACACACACACACACACAAAGCAGGGGGGGAGGAATTGGTGTGAAATTTAGCTGAAAGAAAGAAAATTATCTTCTAAATTTATGACTCAATAAAGAACTAATTAGCATTCCAAAGGACAGCGCAAAAAAATAATCCCAATAAATAAATAAATGATAAAAAAAACCGAAAATCAAATAAATTTTTTAACATTTAAAACTCAATGGAAATTTCAGCTTATATAAAATATTCAGTTTTTAGCGTGCCATTTCACGACAATGCCTTACAATGACTCATTGATAAAATAATTCATCATAAAATAGGATAGAAATATTTAAAAAAAATCTTTCCATAAGCTTTTAGAAATGGTTATCCTGAGCTCTTAGTGCACTAATGAATATTCCTCTTGAAAGCATCTTCATATTCAGGAACTCAGGAAAAGGAAAAAAAAAGATTACTCGAGAATAAGAAAAGATAATGAGCATTACATAATAATAAAATCTGGCGTTGACGCTATGACTAAAAGTATCAAGAGAAATCCAAAGTACATTGAAATCTGAATTTAGAATGAAAAGCAGTAGGATATGAAGAGCTTTTTAACTTTTAACTTCGCGATGCCGACTATAAATGCTACCCTTAATGGAACCGCAAAGACTGTAACCCATTCTAAATTAATCCAAACATCATACTGCTAATCATTATAAGGATAGGAAAATTGGTTCCATCTAGAACAGCAAGCCCATTGTCAAAGAATTTTTCGATCGTTAAGTGAATCCGAAACTTAATCATTCATTTCCGTTATTTTGCAGAGACAGATGTATAGAAATTTTTTGAGATGAAGACATTAAAATAAATCGAGGCAAAAAATATTCTCACGTATACTTTTTCTTTGAATTTGAATGCTTATTCACTAGTTGTGATATTATTTGTTTTTTAGTGGATCAATATTTCATTTTTCAATCATTAGGAAATTTGAGAACAATAATTTTAATGAACTTTTAACCGTAATTGATACTCAGTTTTTGCCAGTAGTATTAGGATATCAAAAAATATATTTTATTTTATTTAAGGTATGGGTCAGTTGTAAAATTCTAGAGACAGATCGTGTAGTTGTCCATGTAATACTGGCAATTTCAGAATATTGCATTCCAAACCTACTGTTCTTACTAGTGTTCCCATGAGTGTTCTAGTGTAGTGTTCGCATGAAAGTGACTTGAAAATTAAGCCTAAGTGTATTTATGTATCACAATATAACGCTTTATCCTATTGGAGAAAATAAGATTCCGGTAATTTACAATTGCTAAACTGTTCGGTAAAGATACTTTCTTCAAAGATGCTGGGATTTCGGAAAATGACGTTGCTTTTCTTCTACATCTTAACTGGCATTAAGATTTTATGCAGCTTAAATCGTCTGCATATCTAGATATTTTTTATTGCTGAGAAAAGTTAGTATTTTTCAAAGCGCACAAGTGAGAGCAAAAAATTTTATCTTCTTTCTCGACATTCCAATATTTCTTTGAGATATTTCAATGTTCATTTTCTCTCATCTTCTTAATAAAGTTTTATTTACCAACTGGTGACTAATAAAGGTGAACAAGTTCATGCATGATTAGCAAATTTTTTTCAAGTCCTAATAGTTAGATGATATTCTGCTGGACAAATAATAATATATTAATTTTTTTTGCAATGAATATTTTTGCATTTCTGAAAAATCTAAATTTGTGAATAGTTCTTATATATTATAATTAAAGATTTCTCTGCAAATTTTGTAGCTAGAAATGGGGATTTTTGTGTGTGTATATAGATGAATGTAAGAGAAATATTTCACTAATCGACACTTTTATATATTTAAATATGAATAAAAATTATAATTTTTTACTGGTTCTCCAGAAACGAAAGCGATGCCCATTTTATTTAACGAAAGCTTATAATTACAAATATATACCTAGGTGCAATATTTAGTGAAATAAAAGTCTGTTCCTCTGTTTAGATATATGATTGAATGATAATGATAACTAGAGCAGTTTCGAACGGATTTTAGCCGGCTTAGGATATGTAGTAAATAATAAGTAACCTGAAATGTGCTTGTCGATGATCATCCTGTTTAAAAGGGTGGAAATAATGAAGGGTTGGAATTTTTATCTTTCTTTAAATTCTTAAATGTTCAAGATAAGAAATAAATAAAATTAGGCGAATCACCATCTCATTAAGACAAATAACTCGTAGAAAAATTTGTTCCATATCTACAATTTCTTGGAAGTTAAGGGCTAAAATGATTTTCAATTCAAATCATCAACTATTTTTACCTTCATCAATTTATGTTGCTAGTTTTGTAAAAGTGAAACAAAGCTTTTAACTTCACTTAATTTTCATAGTTTAAAACTGTTTGAATGCAACTCGGATTAGAGTTAATCCATTGTTGTGTTTTTTATTGTATTTTATTATAATATTTATCTTGGCAGCTATTGTGTGTTTATTCTATTTCACCTTTTAAAATAATTTAAACTATTTATTAAAACTATATAAAAGCGAAACATCCCTCTTTCACTCACTTAACTCGAAAATACCCTAATTATTAGGAACACAATTTGCATTTTTCAAGTGTTTGCTTCTTGGGTATTAGATTTCTTTAAATATGAAAAAAATATTTTTGGAAATAATTCATTAATGCTTTTTTTTCAAATAAAAATTTCATCATGAAAAATATTTTTTATAATGATCAATCAATTATGAATCGGATGTCAGTTACCAAAGCGTTTTCATCAAGAAATGAATTTTTTTAATGATCAATCAATTTACCAACCGAATGTCAGTTGTGAAAGCGTTTTCATCTGAAAGAGACTTTTTTAATGATCAATCAATTTACTAACGGGATGTCAATTACCAAAGCGTTTTCATCGTTAAAAAACTTTTTTAATGATCAATCAATTTACCAACCGAATGTCAGTTGTGAAAGCGTTTTCATCTGAAAGAGACTTTTTTAAAGATCAATCAATTTACTAACAGGATGTCAGTTACCAAAGCGTTTTCATCGTGAAAAAAACTTTTTTAATGATCAATTAATTTACTAACCGAATGTCAGTTGTGAAAGCGTTTTAATTATAAAAGAGACTTTTTTAATGAACAATCAATTTACTAACCGAATGTCAGTTATCAAAGCGTTTTAATTATAAAAGAGACTTTTTTAATGAACAATCAATTTACTAACAGGATATAAATTACCAAAGCGTTTTCATCATGAAAGAGACTTTTTTAATGATCAATCAATTTACCAACCGAATGTTAGTTATGAAAGCGTTTTTATCTGAATGGGTCCCTTTTTAATGATCTATCAATTTACCAACCGAATGCCAGTTATCACAGCGTTTTCATCATGAAAGAGACATTTTTAATGACCAACCAGTTAAATCAATGCCAGTTGCTAAAGCTTCTAAAAGTTTTCACCATAAAAGAGAATTTACTAATGATAAATCTGTTAGTTGTCAAAGTGCTTTCATAGTGAAAGAGACTTTTAATGATCAATCAATTTGTTAACAGGATATCAGTTACCTTGTCTAAGTGTAAAATAGATTACTATTCAGATTCAATATTGAATATAAATACCAGTATTCAATATATTATGAATAATTTTTAATGCAATTCTGCATATTTTGAGCAATAAGCATGAATTTTATTATTTAAAGATTTTTTGAAAAAGCGGACCTCTTTGCTTCAGATATTTTATTACCTTGGCATCCCTTTAGTTTGTTGCCGACTGCATTAGTGAAAGTATACTGTATTAAAACAGTTATTTAAATAAGTTTTTTTAAAACACAATATGTTTTTAAAACAGATTTTAAAAAAACGTAAAATAATTAATTCCAGTTCCATACAGATTTATTATCCTCTACAGATTGTCCTTAAATTCCGCGATGGTATATTTTAAAAATTCATAATCACAAACGGTTTTTTAAATGTGTAATATTTCATTGCCTTTGTCTAAGGATTGAAAGGTAATTTGAAAACAATAACGTTGGTGATAAGGAATCTACCTTTGCATCGCAGTTTGCCGAAAGGAATTTTTTAAAATATTCTATTCATATTTATCCAAATGTCACGGACATACAGACGAAAACATCACGCTCGATTACCGCATCAAATACTGCCAACAGATCATTAAACTTGCGACTTGAGAAAAATAAATTCTCGAGATTCTATCTATACCTGTTTCCCCTTCACCTTGTCTCTTCTTGAAAGAGAAATAAAATGTCTGATCTCTAGTTGTTTTACACAACTCGTAACATAAGGAAATTGTCAAAAATTGTGGGGTAAGGGAGAGTTTCTTATGACAGAACAATCTTGTAAAATGAGAAAATATAAAAATCTTGTTAATTATTAAATATATGAATGATAATAGAGACCATAAACACACAATTCAATATATTTCCTTCAAAGCACTAAAAATTAGATGCAAGAATATTTAAGATACACAAGGGAGATAAAATAAATTTATTTCTTTTCTGAAAAAATATTCATGAGTTTAAAAATAACTGATTACCACGGTTGAAAATTCTGGGAATCAGGCAGATATTGAAAAGAATGTTTTGGAAAATACGGTACAGTATTTGACCATTCTCCTTCGACGAGTGATTAACGTTTATTAAAAGTAAAGAATCTTCAATACATGTCAATAAGGATGTCACTAATGGTCTAAAAATGAACTTTCTTGTTAAGAAAAAAAAGTTTAATATATCTGTGTTATCGAAAGAAAAAGAAGCTAATTTCCCAATTTTAACAACTGATTTACCAAACTGTACCACCAAATTCTGAAAGCCCAATTACATTCATGTCCATTAATAAGGATAATACAAGTTCAAGAAAATATAGAAAAGAAGAAAAACAAATGTGATTTTTTTGTGAAGCCTATTTATTAAACAAAAAGTAAAGTGCAAAAAAAAAAAAAAAGAAAAGATGCTACATGTTTGATATCATTAATAAAAATGGGATTTTTTCACTCCCTAAGGCAAATTACACCCCTTCCCCCGCAATATTACATGGTTGGTAGGATTATTAATACATAGTACGTCTCCCAGATGATGCAATATAGCCCGTACAACGCCTCGGCATGCTGAGTGTCAAATTACCGATCTGATCTGGGTGAACATTACACCACGCATCAAGAAATGCTCTCCGAAGTTCCTGTAAAATGTAGGAGGTGGTTGACGGGCTGCAACTCGTCGGCCAAGCATATCCACAATATACTCAACGAGATTCAAGTCAGGTGAGAATGCTGGCCGGTCCATACGGGTGATATCCTCCGATCGGAGGCATTCGTTTACGAAATTTGCATGATGAGGACGGGTGTTGACATCCATAAACACGTATTCTGCGCCCTTAGTACCCCGACACAAACGCAATATTATTATTACAGCTTTCTGAGCAATTTCTTTAATTCGAGATAATTTGAACGTTGCTGAACATCAATAAATCCTACAAATTTTATTAATGATTTATTGCAATACAATTTTAATAGTGAATTACAAGCGAAACAATTTCTGCCATCAGATATAGTTTGCTACTTAATTTAAAATATCATAAAAACTAAATGCCTTTTCTTTTTTAAAAAAATATTTAATTTATCATATGTATCAACATGGATTCTCGTAACTGTAACTGTGTAATAGTTTTCCAACAAAATGACTCAGCAGCCGACATTTACATCGTTGTAACAAAATTGTCTATTTAATGATTCAAATATTGAACATAATTTAGGTTATGATAATCTAGGAGACGGTTCAAATTCGGCAACTCTTTCCTGCTTATTATAATAGAATTCCAATTATTGCTGTATAGTTTAGACACTATTTGTTTCTTACTCGATGGCATTGATATGGTAATCTAACGACCTTTTTTTATGTCTCGATGATTATTATTTTGAGAAGGGCCTTGTAATTATGAAGCTCTATTTAATGCTATCGATAAAAGAAGCATAACACCACAGTATCTAGACACTTTGCAAATCTTTTTTTGTTTATAGGCTATAATCGATTCTGATAAAATCCTTACATTACTTACAGGCGCCGAGCGAATATTCCCTCTCCACCTTCCTTCAAAAACTTCATTGAAGGGATAAAGAAAGAAAGAAAAAGAAAGTATTAAAGATACCGATAAATAAATACATAATTTTTTGTTAAAGTCATAATGAAATAATGCATAAATTTTTGTTTAAGTTATATTCCTATTTAAGTAAACAAAGATTTTTTTTTTATTTCAGTTACTTTTTATTAGATAATTACAACTAATATAAATAATTTATCAAAAGATGATTGATTTTCGCAAGAATTGAGCTCGCATTCTTCACCTTCACGCGAAATATACAGAAATCTTTGTATTTTACCGATCGAATTACTGTCTGTTGATTTCGATTTTCATTTACAAACTGCTGAAACTGTGTCTAAAGTATTAAAAATAAATTTAATTTAATGAATGAATTAATATTTTTTAAAAAAATTGGTATTAACATCGATTATCATTTACTGCATTTAAAAAAATGTACTTGAGGGTACAAATAAAAAATATTTTATTAAAGATTGAAAATTTGAACAAGATACATAAATACATATATGGAGAGTGTGAATTAATTGTAAGAATTGAAAAAGAGATACGAAAGGAAGTAAATAAAGAAATAAAATCCCAACAATTTTACTAACTTACATCCCTCACCTTATCTGCCCAGTCACTACATGAATGAAATCTTCACTTGCATTTTAGATAATGAGGAATATATATTTTTATAAAAAATAAACTATCTACTGTGTTTATTAGCAAAACATTGTTGAAAACGGAACTTGAACAGAGAACTATAAACCTTCCTTATTGATGAGATTATTCAAAAGACATAAACGTTAGCAATCGTTTGAACAGAAAGATCTATTGGTGTGCTTCTTAATTAGATACTAGAAACAGCATCCGATCTCCAAACCCTTAATCCATATCAACCATAGGGTGTTTGAAAGGTGACTGCTAGTTTAGAAATCAAAATCCTCATACAGAACAGAACTTCAATGGATGTATCGATCTCTTCCTGAACAGAATGTTTCTTACAGAGAGATTCACCGTGGTGACCTAATGGTTCCAGCTACAAGACCTGTGGACTTCAGTTCCAAAATCCGATCCCACTAGAGCGCCGTCGTGTTTGCGAACTTGGTGAAAGGTAGATTCGACGTCGGGAGATAAACAACTTCTTGCTGGTGCAATGCGGAAGTTTGGAGAGCAGGTCAATCAGACGCCGACCTCGTAGACTGGTCGGAGGTCAAAATGAGGAGGTTCGTTCCAAAATAGCTATAATTCTGCTTTTATCCAAGGCATCAGTATAATCACACAGAACTTTTATCATTTCCGAAGTTGATAATATATTATTAATATGGCATAGTATTCATTTTTAATCACCGACAAGGAATGAAACCCATCGTTTTCACCTTGGCATGTTGTTGTTTGTTATTTCATATGGCATTTGCTGAGATAGTCAGTGATTTAAGCCTAATCAGCATCTCTTATTTGTAGTAGCGCAACTAGGGCCAAGAGTACGAATTTTGCAACTCACTCATCACATTCGCTTGTACTGGTCCTTTATACAGGGGGGGCATACACACACATTACAGATAGAACACAGAACAACCATGCCCGAACCGGGACTCGAACCCGGGAAACCCATATCATGGTGAACACAAACTACCCCTATGCCAGGAAGCCGACTGTAATTCAACATAACCAATAGAAGTGCTTTCCTCTCCATTTTTCCTTCTACGTTAAAAAATGTCGTTAATGCAGACAATCCGGTATGTATTTTGGATTTTTTTCATTTGATGAATTGAGTTCAAAATTTCATTCATATCTACTATTTTTGTATCAAGAGAGTACACAAAATCTTATTCCTTTTGTTCACCGTATTTTTATTTTTTTCTGTTCACATACAGAAGGACTGATGAACTGTTAATCTATCCAATGTATTTATTTCAACATTATACATATGTCTATATTTATAACGGGTAGATATTTTATTCACAGATTCTAACTGGTTGAATTTTTTGAATTAATACATTTACATACACACATACGGATAGACGAATAGACGACTAACTAGTTGAAGGATTTGAACATGTATAAAATTGATAGTAAAGATATTTACCAGATAAAACTAATTCAGATCAACACGTTTTTATAACTCAGTGTCTTCACATTCATATAGTTTCTCATATTTTCAGGAGTCCTCAATTATTGAGTTTAAATCACCAACCAAATTTCATTTCATTAAAACATTCAGTTTCTACTTTCTCTTATTTGACAAATATAGAAAGTATTGTAATCGTCAAAAAATTCGAATTCGGTATTCGGAAGAATTTCCAAGCTCCCCACCCCCTTTCTGAGTTCGATAAAAACATTTTTGGAAAACGTTTGTTTGTCTTTGACAAAGGTAACTCAAAAACGCTTGGGGCGAGACTCATAAAAATTGGCATACGATATTAGCACCAAATTTTTCTGTTCAAGTTTGAACAAAATCCATTCACAAAAAGTCTCTCTATTTACCGTATGGATATACGTTAACACAGTAACTATAAAACGAAGATAGCCAGAGAAACAAAATTCAATACTCAGATTTAACATCTATATATACATACTGCATATGTAGTTTTTTTTTTGTTTCAATCGGTAATTGAAAACATCCAAAACGCAAATTCTATTTTCGGACACTATTGATTATATGTCAGTTATTACTCATCAAAACAGTCGCTGGGGGTGATACCAGAAATTTCATAAAAATGCTAAATTCGCTCCTAAAGTTAATATTTCGTAAATATTACATATTATTGTCCTGGAAAGCATTCTCTGAGATAACACTTTTAATAGAGAATATGCGAGAAAGTTTTAGGGGGACCATTCCAGATGGATGGATTGTTACCTTCACAGGCCACCGAACCGGTTGGCAGAAGATTCGTCAATATTTCGATATCGAATTTCTTTCGATAATTACAATACTTTCTCTTTGTGTACTTAACTGCACCTACAAGTAAAAAATAAATGAATTATCTGGTTTGATTAAGCTTTTAGACGGTAGAATGAATTGAATATTTTACAGTTAATTAGCTTTTGCGCCGGCTTGCTGGCACAGAGGTAGCGCGTCTGCCTCGTGTTCTGGAGGTCCCGGTTTCGAGTCCCGGTTCGGGCATGGTTGTTCCTTTGTGTGCTATCTGCGAGATGGGTGAATGTGCCCCCCTGTAAAAAGGGGCTGTGCAAGCGTATGTGTGTGTGTTTCATCTTCATATGAGCTAGAAGTCAGACTTCTGCCCTCGGGTGCTCAGGGGTTCATACCCTCAGAAGCTACTGCACCCCTCTTTCCGCGGTAAAAAGCGGACACGACATCATCATCATCAATTAGTTTTTGCGATGATTTTAAAAAATATAATCCTTTAAATTTAATCACAAATTAAATCATTTAAGTATAATTCTTGACAGCCACTGATTTTCAGAAATTGTTTTTTTGATGAAATTTTTTTTTTACCAAGGCTTCTGTAATATTACTTTTTGGGAATTGACAACTCGTCACCTGAAAGTCAATAAAGTTATCGTCACAGTCAGGACGTCAATTTCTTGAACATACGCGGACTTGTCAATCGGCATTCGAATTGTTCATTAGTACTCGGTCAGAAGTGTAAAGTTTTATTGCTCCAATTCTGATTCGTATTTAAAAAATGAAATGAATTTTAAGCAAAACTTCTAATGCTTTAACGTATATTAAAATTGACAGAAAATGTTATAATCAGTAAATTGTGGTGTCAAAATTATTTGTGCACTGTAAATGGATTTTAACATTCGAATCACAGTTTTGACAGTTTTAACAGTCCAGAAAAGTTTCGACCTTTTGAAAATCCATTACATTTTGTAAAAAATTGTTACCCAAAGCGAATAAAAATATTCCCCCCCCCCCCCCGTAAATTTCGGAAACATCAAAACCTAACCAAACCTTATGTATTCACAAATACATAAACTTTATATACGTTTAATACAACATTATTTATGCTCTATTTACATTTATAACATTATTTTAACGTAGGTACTTAACTTTAGAACAAAAAGTATGTTTCATTATTTCACAACATAATTTTTAAAATAGAAATACGATTTCTTTATTTCTCTTGTAATCACAGTATTGAAATCAACTCAAACTATTCTCTAACCAAGATATTAAACGATCATGTATTTGTGAATTAAATTATGTCAAAAACTGTAGATCGGACGAAGATTGAAAGCCTAAAAAGCAAAACTACTTTAAAATAATAAAAAACGTTATTTTTATCGGAATCTACGAGCAAATAAACCACGCAAGAAGCTTTATTTCGGTCGTAAGAAATGTGGTACATTTTCTTCAAAGTAAAGGATGCGTTTCCGATTTATTTTGTTTAAAAATAAATCGGAAACGCATCCTTTATTTTGTTTAAAAATGTTTATCAGATATCGGAGTCACACTCACACATTGGATAAATCAAAAGTAAATAAGAGATTCGAATCACTGATCCAGAACGTCATGATAACATTTTGGACTTGATTGATCTATTTTATACTTTAAAATTTTCTTTTAATGAAATAAATGTGGTAGTGTGCGCAAAAAAAATAATCAGTTAGGTAGCAAAGGGAGAATATAAATCTAATAATTAAAACAAAGAGAAGTGTTATAAAATTTATTTAATTTTTTTAAAAAAATTGTTAAAACGTTGTACAGAGACAAGAATTGTGAATATTTTGTGAATTTCAAGATAACATACAAATGATTTTTATTCGAGATAAGCTCCGAAAATGTTTAAACTCTAATTATTTTTTCAATAAATATTTAATTTAATATTAATAAATTAAAATTACTTCTCATTATTAAATTATTATTATGGATTTATTAAATATATAGTTTTAAATATTAGATATTTTAAGCAAATATCTAATTTTTATTTTGGAACAAACCTCTTCTATTTTATCCAAAAATTAAAAATGTCCAAAATTTAGTGTCTCAAGGGCTAAAATTTCTACCTATAAAATATTTTGGACACTTTTTATTTTAAATATTTCACACTATAGCCTTACAGATATTATATCAGATTAACCCTTTGCACTCAGATGATAACTCTCATTCATACCATTCAAGACGGGGCAGATTTTGACGTTTTATTTTTTTAATTTTGATTTTTACAAAGTACCTAAAGAATGTTCAGAAAATATCGATTATTTTTTCGGTAAAATTCAACTTATAACCATAATAAATATTTTTTTCCATAGCAATATAGCTTGTGTTTACTATATAATTTTGCAGGGGCTAAATAGTATAATAATATAATATCTGATTCAAATTTTTACACCTTATTGTAAAACCAAATCCTTTGTTTTCCGATATAGTGCGACATTGGTCATTTAAAGTAAGAAAATAAATTTAAGAAAACTAAATTTATTACTTGATTTTAAAACTATCTCTGAAAATGAAAATACAGTTTTAAAAATATGTATTAAGATGCATGTTTATTATCAGTCCACAAAACTTTAAACTCACATGAATCAACTTGAATTATATAAACACTCTTTTTCAAATCCATTAATAAGAAAAATAACTGCATCGCGTGACCGATCAGGTTCTCAAATGCGCTTTAAAACGTAGTCCTGCAGACATTAATTTCGTGTGGTTTGGTTTCCTAAGTCCGCCGATTATTCCAAGTGCATATTGTTTTAGAGATTCACGTCACTGACGGTATGCTCGCACCTGCTCACACCGGTCACCACGTGCTCCCTTTGGGTTCTTACTTTCGTGTTATCGCACTCCGGTGTTTACTTCCAGCATCTGTGTTTTCTTCGGTGTTATATAAGATCCGCGACTTCTAGAAGAATCTGGGCACATTTTCTTTTTCAGTGTCAAGGTCGTGAGAAACCATAGACGGGATGTCGCTGTTTGTTTCCGTCAATACGCTTCCCTCGGCCGGTTTCATAAGTGCACTAAGCGTGTTTTTCTTCCACTTAACGACATCGTGACAACAAAGCATCTTCTTTTTCTGTTATTCTTTTTCATTTTTGTCGTAAATCAAATACTGTGACACTTACGGATTCGCACGAATAATCTGCAGGTGGGGTAAGTGCGATTATTGAAAACAGCGATGATTCTTTATGCTAGGTTCTTAGAATCAAGGAAAAAAAAAATAGAAACACGTTATCGGACAAGTGTGTTTATCCGTGCCCTATATTTAGTAGTAAAATTATCACAAATTATAAATTCAGTTTTCTTTTCACAAAATAATTAGGGTATTTCTCCGTTAGCCGGACGCAAAGCGAAAAATCGCCAAAGAAATTTGGCAGAATTCTACATTAATTGGCGATTTTTCGCTTTTAAATCGTTTTAAGGCATTCGGCAGAAATCTACATTATTAGGCGATTTTTCGTTTGCGCCGGCTAACGGAAAAGCACCTTAAGTAGTTATAGATTATTGAAAACATGAATTGTTAATATTAATTTGTATATAAAATTTTAATGGGGATATTATTTTCATGTACATCTTCAAAGCATAAGGCCATTAATAAAACCAGCTGGAGTCGTTTTCCCAAAACTTGCCGGTATACGCTCTTATATACTTGTTATGCTGGAGAATACTTGGAATGGAATTGACTTTCAATAGTTACGAAATATTAACTTTGGCGTGAAGTTAGCATTCGTATTCAATTTCCTTGACATGCGGTTAATAGTATTCTGAAAATCGAATTTGGGTTTTATAAGCATTTTTACCTATAGATTGAAACAAAGATTCGATGGAAAACTATCCTTGTAGTCGCAAAATACCATGCCAAATTTGATATATTTAAGTTATTGCATTTTTGAATTATTGTGTTTATATGTTTTATATTACAGGCCAAATGAAAAATCAATTCGCTGCTGAATTGGGCTCAAAATTTGACAGGTGTCTATACTACAGATGATAAATCTGTGCACTGAATCTTATCTATCTAGCTAGCTCTTTTTGTTTTGTAGTTACTGTGCTAACATATTCGAATAGTTGGACAGACAAACTTCTAAACAGAAGGTACTCAAATTTTGGTGGAAATGCGGAAATTTGTTGTGAAGATCGTACATTAATTTTAAACCTTGAAAAATCAAAGCGTTTCTTAGTTGTCTTTGCCACAAACTGACAGATGCAGATAGACCACAAATGTTTAACGATAGACAGATAATGTTTGCCCGAACTCGGAAAGATTTTGAAGAAGGGAATTCGTCAAAATCTTAAGTTCGAATTTTTTAACAATAGCTCTACTTCCCCTCTACTATGTATTCGAAAAAGTAATAGGGAAAAAAATTAACTTATCCTTTACGAAATTCCTTAATCAGATTCTTTTTCCAAGTGATATTTATCAAAATAGTTCATCATTAATTGTTATACACTTGACCTCCTAATGTACTTCTTCGAACTTTCGACATTGACTTTAACCTACTCTACCTCCTTAGTCACTGCCATCCGCAAGCACTTATTCACTAGTTTAAATCAGGGTGGTAAATTAATTGCATGAGTCCATGTCTGGGTTTTATAGACTGCAGGTCACAATCTTTTTCTTTCCAAATCAGATAGTAGGTTATAATATTGCAGACACAGGTACGAGAGAGAGAGAGAGATGCTAAACCAAGAAAAGTGTTAGCCAGCCAGATTGACTTCGCTACATGAGTTCAGGTAGATCTTCCAAAGTGCTCCGTAATGTAAATTTGATTATTGTATGCTGATTAAATACTCTAAGATAGTGATATTAACTCTTCTTGTACTCTTAAGGAGGAAAAGATTTAAAAGGATTCTTCTTGTACTCTTAGGAAGAGATTTAAAAGGATTTTTTTTGTTTGCTTAGGTTGGATAGTAAATATGTTTTTTACTTGCTTTTTACAAGATTTTGCATACTTTTGTTTTGACTTCTGTGAATAAATACATATTGTTACGTTTTTAGCGTAGCGGGTTCGGATTGAATGGACTTTATTTGAGGACAGCACAAACAAATTTATTTACAGTTATGTACAGGATAATTGATAGAGTAACAATTTCAGATAAACACAATCCAGAAGTCAACAATAACTTACAGCGTAAATGCAAGTCTTACGCACAATAAACACAGTTTGCAAAACAACTATCGTATAGCACAGCAACAGTAAATCACAGCGAAATCAATAACACCGCGTTAGCAGCAAACGCAAACACAGCTCACTAATCAGCTAGTCCAGCGAGACGCTTTTTATTTCAGAGCAAACTCTCAACTAACTCACTCACTACGGTGATTGATTTCTTGGGGCACCTAGCCCCGGCAGGGGTTTATCCCCGGTCATGGCTGTAGTGCTTCCTCGTTGCGATCATTTACTGCCGTGGTCATCAACTAACTCACTCACTCCGGCTACTCGTCCTTATATAACCGAAGAAGCGCGTGCTACGAATCTCGTGAAAATTCTCAAAACAACGCGGACAATCCAGCGGCTACTAGACTATTCCTTTCGCCAAACCAATCAAGCTGGCGCGAGGCTCCTCGCCAAACATCGCCATTTTTGGTGAATTTTTCGTGCCTTTCCGCCCGCTTGTAACAATATTTTCAAAGGGGACGATAGATATTTGCTTACAGTGAAGTATACTCCACATCCAGCAAACGAACTATAATCTGCCATTCTTTTTTTATATCTTACTTCATACGAATGCATTGTTTAAAATTAAAATTTCTAAATCAGATATCATGAAGACTAATGGTAAGCGTATTTAGCTGCTGTATAAATTTTTCTTTTGAAAACTAAAATCTTTTTCTAATCCTTTTATATTTTTTTAAGTATGAAAAATAGCAGGCAAATTTCATTTCAGAATATTTTTTTTGATGGAACTGTCATAATCTATATTTTCATTGTCATTTGACCATCATTGATCAGAATACAAGAAAATAAGGTTTTAAGAATGGAATAAATGTATACTTATATGTAAAACGTAAAGTAATCAATTCTAGTTAAAGATTCAGAACCGTAGACATTGTCGCTAATATAGTTGAGAGCAGTTTTTTTTGGGGTTTGATTTAGGTACAACTTTTATTTTATTATTTTCGTGTATACAAAGAAATATTACTGTAATTATCAAAAGATTTGAGCTTGAGATTTCGGCGAATCGTCACATTCTATATTTTCTTGAGTCCAAAAGTTCTGAGTTATTTTTTATGGTATTTTGATGTTCTATATCATCTGATGTAATATATATTTTTTCTATTTATATTTGAATTCATTGTCCGTTAACACTGCTAGAATTTGTTTAGTCAGAAATTAAATTTAATTTTTTGAACTTAAAATGTGTAATTTATCTTTTAAAATTGTGTTTTACATAAATATTTACATTTTATAAGTTTGCAAATATGAGTGAATATGTATTAGAAAGAAAACAGTTGTGATAAAAGAATGCAAATGAATTTTTATGTTAAATTAAAAATGTACACTGGGTTTTGACATAATTTGCTTTTAACGGTATAAAAATCTTTAAATGAAACTTGGTACTCATCTCGTTTTACCTTACCCTTTCTAAAATCAGAACTTTAACTTTTAAGCACAATGTAATACACAGTGTAAAATTTTAGATGACAGGATTCATATTTAATGTGTTTTGCACAAGCACATTTAACTACTAATTTTCATGGTATGCGCAATTAAGTTTGTAACATGAAAGTGATATCATTATAAATAAATCTAAATCACCCTCTGTTGATGAGAGCATAATAAATAAATAAAAAAGATTAAAATGAAATCTGCCATGCATATTTCAAAGTATCATGTCGGAACATCATTTCTTAAACGGCCAAGCACCACGTGCTCGTGCGAGTTAAATTATATTTTTTTATTCACTTTAATTGTTTCATCGAATGAGTCACTTTAGTATTGAAAACGAAAAAACTTTGTCTCGCATTGATTGTTCAAAAAAAAAAAAATATCACCTATCTCATTTATTTTATTTCGTATAATCACGTACTCACAATGACATTTTTCTAGGTTTTATTTGCTTCAGTCATTAACTTATATTTTTTTGAATCAGAGCTTTTGTAAATATAACAGCAACGCGTTATTAAAAGCTGATTTTTAGTTCGTGCAGATAGTAAAATTTTAATTAATTGCCCACTCATTTTTGTTGATGCCAAAAATCACATTCCAAAATAATATGTGTTCTGATGATATTTTTACTCATTTTTATTCATTCATGATAATAAGTTTTCTGTCGTGATATGAAGTTTAAAATTCCGATCATATGATTAATCATCTACTGTATATGATGATAACAATCTATGAAGTTCGAAGCATTGATCAGCATGCATAAGAACATCATAAAATGTTTCATTTGTTTGCATATTTCTTGCATGACATTTAGTCCTTCCTAGATCTTTTTATTGATGTAAAGTATTTATTCTACATAGTATTCTATAACACCATAGAATCGTTTTTCCACAATTGCATTCATCCTCAATGTAGAATGCTCAAATAGTATAAAAAGTTTTTTGAAATTTTAGTATTTTGTAGTATTTATGATTTTATACACAAGTGGTCATTTGCTCACACATTTCAGCTGCATGACTCCAGGGCCAATTTTTCAGTTTAGTGCCGGACATGACTATTTGACCTTTGTTCAACCATCTCATTAGGGTCAGGGCTTGTTTTGCACCCTAAATGTTCGTTTAAACTGTTTTGGAATCACGCTTAAAATCCAAAACCATCAATGTACTACTTTACATGGAACAATGCTATAGAAGGTAGCCGGACAGAAAAGGTTCGGAATGTGAAACTTCTTTTTTTGTTGCTATTTGTTCCTATTTTAGTTTTATTATAATGTTTTCCCATCTGCTTTTATCAATTTTCAAAGCCGTCGTAAATAAAGAAATAACGATCAAAAAACAGAAATGTCCAGATCAAATAACTTTGATTACTTCAGGTCAAGGTCAGAAAATGTCAATGAATGAGTTATTTGTGAAGCGAGGTTACGCATTGGATAATTCATATCCCTCTTTTTGTTTGTACATAATTTTTATCGTTTTTTTAATATTACAGTGCTTTCCATTACTGTCGTTATCAGGTTTTCAACGCCTTCAAAACCGAAGAAAGAACAGTACAAAAAAAATGCAGAAATGGACAGCTTTTATTACTTCAGGTCGAGGTCGATAAGTTTCAATGAACGAAATACTTTCACTTCGAAAAGTGATTTTGGGTTATGTGATACTGATCATTCCAAATATTCAATTTAACCAGATCAAATTATTTATGTAGATACCTTATATATTATCAAGCACTCGCACAATATTAAGTCAATTTTCAATAAATTTTTTAAAAAAATCAATAAGGGTTTAAATTTTTTAAATGGATAATCAATACAGAATACTCTTTCCTTGATGTTACCGCGTATTCTTTTCCAAAGTGAGCCACTTTTTACTTTTTCGTATACGAAATAGAAATATAATACTGTAATCTGAAAAGAAGAAGAAGAAGGAAGAAAGAAAGAAAGAAAAGAAAAATGAAATTTACAATTGCAAATTTCAAGTTGTCATGTGAGAGGATAATTATTTGTCCTAATTAATTCATTAACCAGTTTAAACCTGTTTGAAACATCCACAAGACTTTATCGGTTTCTCTATCTCTCTGTACGGGGCAGTATGTATCTATACATAATATAAAATGAAGTCTCCTGAAAGCGTTTGTATGGTGGAACCACAAAATCTCGAGAAATAATTAACGGATATTGGAGATATTTATACCATTTTGTAGAGCATTTATTCAGGAATATTTTAGTATATTAAAATCATATCAAAATAAAATGGGGAGTTTTATAATATCAATTTTATTTTATCCACGCATGCGCGAAAACCTCAAACTGCGCATGTGCAATGAGCTGTGGTATGCATATGCGTTACATTACGTCTGCTTTTAAACAGTTATTCTAATCTCATTGCACTGAAAAGAAGCAAATCCAATCTCGAAATGATCACCTGTGTTTTGTATGCGGACATATCACATTTTTACCTTTGGGTACTTTTCCGTTAGCCGGACGGAAGAAAAAAATCATTAAAGAAATATGACGATATTTCGCTTTAAAATCACTGTAAAAAATTCTTCAGAATTCTACATTATTTGGCTCCCGGCTAACGGAAAAGTACCTACCTATGTAACAGTATAAATATTTCTGAATATGCGCTATAAAAAATTGCTTTGTAGCTATTTCTGATAATTTTTTAATGTATTTTCATGTTTGTTTGATATTACGTAAAGGTCTTATCACACGGAAAAGTCTATCTATCTATCTATCTATCTATCTATCTATCTATCTATCTAT
>JAOUZG010041912.1:3570990-3588062 GCA_026289955.1 Argiope argentata
CAGATGAAATTAGGTATTTGATATGCATACCAAATTTTTAGATTAATATCAAATTTTCAGAAAAAATCAGCCGAGATGAAATCTGTCTGTTAGGCTGTTCGAATATAAGTTTAACATCACAGCTATAAAACGAAGATATATATAAATTGGTACACAAATATAACATCTGAGGTCTAAATATCAATCAGATTTGAAATCATAGCCGTCATGAAGTTGATTTTCTGTTCATCTATATTTTAATTACTATGTTGTTGTTGTTACTAATGACATTTTCCATGGACAAGCGTATTGATGGCTCTCAGCGATTTTAAGCCGAATGAGCATCTCTTGCTTTTGAAGTAGTGCCAACTAGGGCTAAAAGACGACTAGGCTATACTCTCATCACATTCTCTAGCACAGCCCCTTTTTATAGGGAGGCACATTCCTACACCTTACAGATAGTACACAAAAGAGCAACCATGCCCTAACCGGGACTCGAACAGGGATGACCGGATCACGAGAAAGACGCACTAAGTTTGTGCCAAGACGCCGACAATTATTATGTAAATACAATAAATAATAAAAAAAAACACAAATATATCAAATTTGGCATGAAATGTTATGATTACAAGCGTAGTTTCGAGCTATTTTTTGGTTTTAATCATTTGAGGAAAAACGCGTCTAAAACAAAAATTCTATATTCCGATACAATTAATCACATGTCAGACATTAATCACCAAAAAACTCGCAATGAACGCAAAAAAGTTTTAGTAAAATTGCTAAATTTAAGACAAAGATTAATATTTCTCAACTGTTGTTCTTGCGTTCTCGGGAACGATACCTTTAGGGAAAATATTAGGCCGTGGTGACTGGTGGTAAGGTTTCGGAAGTGGAAGGTATCAGGTTCGACACCCGTTTTCACGGCAAAACTGTTGCATAAGCGTATCTGGCTCACGTTGAATTCATAGTGGGCCAAACGTTTTCCAGCTGGTCTGTTAAGGAAGTTTGGAAGGAGTGGGTGCCTGCCTAGATGTCGTCCTCGTTATCTAAACGTGGATCATAATCCCAAAATATCTCTAATGCTGTTTTAAAACGGGTTGTTAATATAACTAAACTGAATTGGCAGTAAATATTCAAGAAGGTTTATAAAATCCAATTTATGTTGCATGCACCGGAAAGCAAAGTTCTTATATTTCTTCACAAATCTATTTACTTTCTCAGTAATTAGGTAATGATTAAAAGTGAATTATCAACCTAAATCATTTAATTGTTTATCGATGAAAACTGAACTAAAGAAGTTTAGGCAATTGATAAAAATGGCACATTAACGAATTTTTTCGTTGGTGAAAGAAATATCACCTCACTCTTTATCGTATTTTTTGTTTAAAAATTAAAATTTCTTTTTCAAATGTTCTAAAATAATAAAGTTTAACATCCTTCATTGTAGCATTTGGGAAATTCCACATCATTTTTATTGTATGCATATTCTTCACGAAGTCCTAAAAGTTTAAAAACATCGATTATACGACTTTCAACTCTAGAGATTACTGAAAAGGAGATTCTAATCATTCAATTTAAGAGTTCAGAGCCATCTTTTTGTTTCTGCGATTATAGATAATACACGTGAGCAGAAAAGTCAGAAGCAAACAGGAAAAAATTGTTTCCGGTAATCATTTTTGGTATTATTAGTGTTTATAAATGAAGGGTCTCACGGCATTATTTGAAGACAAAGACTTTCAGAAAAATTTCCTCGATATTTTCGATTCAGTTAACCAAAAAGGAAGCAATATTTTGCATTCGTTATTACGATTAAAATAATCTTTTTCGGCTGAGATTGAGCATCAATAACAGTTAAATTCTCTATTGCTAATTAATAAAGTGTTTAAATGAAGTATAATTAAAATATCTGAAGTGATCAACCAAAAACTTTCTCTCGTATTCTTTAATCCCAGTGTTGTTCCGGAGAACACCTTGCATGACTTTGGCGTGCAACACTTGCGAAATGCTAACTCTTGGCGCCAATTTAGCATTTTTACTGAATCTCGTTTCATACTTGGCTAGTTTTGTTTTGGCGATTTCTCCTTTGTATGCTGTGGCCAGGTGTTTAAGGTCTCGTGAAATGTAGGGTTTCAGGCTCGAGATCCGATTCCACTGAAGAACTTTCGTGAAAGGGGGTGGTCTGTTGCACGTCAAATCAGATGTCCTCCTTCTGGTGTGATGTTGAGGGGGGGGGTCGTTCTCGTCATCTGATGGTGGTTTAATTTTACGAGGTACCTGAGGCTAAACCCTGGCACGTGTATACTATTAACTGCATGACAGGGAGTAATCCTTCACTGAGTAATAGAAGTTTTACATAGATATATAATTGTAGCCATAGAATCACATTCCAAATCTCATATATTTAAACCATTGTGTTGGCCGGCTTTCTGGGCCAAAGATAGCGCGTCTTTCTCATGTTCTGGGAGTCCCGGGTTCCAGTCCCAGTTCGGGCATGGTTGTTTTTCTGTGTGCTATCTGTGAGATGTGTGACTGTGCCCCCTTGTAAAAAGGGGTACAGTCACACATCTCACAGATGTGGTGAGTGTGTAGCTAAATCGTACTCTTGGCCCTAGTTGGCGCTGCTTCAAAAACAAGAGACGCTCTTTTCGACTTAAAGCAGCTGCTGTATCAGCGGCGGGCTTGTCTATGGCAAGTGCCATTAGTAGCAACAGCAGCATAAACATTGTGTTTTCAAGTTAACATGCCTACATGTTTTTGAAAGGATAGAGCAACAGATATTCAGTCTATTATTGGTTTCGACTCAAAATTTAATAGATAAATCTATGTACCAAATTTTATCGATCGAGCTGTCTTTGTTCTGTTGTTATCGCCTTAATTTTCATTCAGAGAGTTGGATAGATACACTTCCTCTGAACAGATTTTGCTCAAAATTTGTTAGAAATCTTCAAATTTGATCCAAAGACCATATACTAAATTTCACTCGTCTAACTCAAAGCGTTTTAGACACATGACAGCCATTTTTTTAAAAGTGTGTTTTTCTAACTCAGAGATTTCTGAAACGTAGAGGTACGTCGAAATCTCGAGTTCGCATTTTTGACTATTACTATATTGCTATAGTTCGTATAAGAGAGAGTAAAAATAACCGGATTGCTTGTATTTCAATCCAATAACTAGCAAATTAAAAATGTGCGGACCATAGATGTACGCCATTTTTTTACCATTTGTGAAAGTTTCAAATCTTTAATATTACTTTTTTTGACGATAAATAAAAGTATGTAAGCTACTTAGGTGGTAAAAAAGCTTACTGCGCATTCAAAAAGAGCAGCTTGTTGACGCGTGAAAGACGCAAAGTTTGAATTTCGGTATCGAAAAGATAATGCCTCCCCCCCCAGACTGAGCAAAAATTTACTCGTTGTTGCAAAATCTACATGTTGATGAAGGTTGATTGTTTGAAGAGATTTACAACTGGTTTGAAAGGTTATAAAAAGGTTGAAACGGGATTAATGTGAGTCAATGTCCAAGTTGGTCAGTGAACCGGTTTCTTCGATGTCAGTGTAATCCTGGGCATAGATTGAGCATCTGAAGGTCAAATCTACAATATTATATTATGCAAAAAGGCTACAAAAAAAAGAGCCGGTGGATGTAAAAATAAACTAAGGTTTCTACATTGGGAAATGCCCAGTCCAAATGCAGAATCTATCAAGATATTTGTGGCCAAGTACGAGTATTCCTATCACAGATTTACCAGCCCCTTTAGATCGATCACATCACGAATAATTTATTTTCCCCTCATTATAATGAAGATGGTGTGACAACATTATCCAGATTCGAGGTTGCAAATGCAGTGGATGCGAAGACGACGTGGGTAATGAACAGTTTTCGAAAAATGATCTAAAGTATTACTTTGAAAAATGAGAAACTTGTGTGAAATGGTGTAGGAGCTGAAGAAGAGATTATAATGAAAGGAATAGTATTAAAATAAAAAAAATATATATATAATCCAGCAATTTAATAACCATTTCTCGTTTTAAATGATCTCCTAAATAAATCTTTAAAATTAACAGTTTTTATTATTGTTCTTCCATAGCAAAATGCTACCTTATTAAAAGAAATTTCACCCGTTATATAAATATACAAATTCCATTAACTAGAATATTATAATATTTAATCGGATTTCGAAATCCAAAACATAATAGAATTTAAGTTAATTTATAATGCAAATGATATTAATATTGACCGCTTAATGGTGAATAACTGTAAACAAACTGAACACCTAACCTGAAACCATAACATACAACTATCGTCTAATTCTATTTTACAAAATGAAAGCGGCTGTTTTAAAATCAAAGTTCACTGATTCATAATTATCTACAAGAATCAGGCAGTTTTAATTGCGAAATTATTAAATAGTACAATTGATATTACTTTTAATGTATACAATTACTTGAATGATTTCACAAACAACTAAAATCACGAAGAAAAAGGAAGGAAAAAAATAATAATATGGAAAATTTAAATGTACAAAAATAATTTCAAGCTTACTAATGGGAATCAAGTACTTAAAATAAAAAACTGAAAATTAAAATTATTATACATTAAAAATGTAAGTATGCCACTATATGCATCATAAATAACTAAAGAAAAAGAAATCGCGTTAAAAAATTATTTGTATTCAGAATACTATTACGAAGCTGTAAAAATGTTTCACTACTAAATTAGTCTCATCGCTGGAAAGAAAGTTTTACAAAGATTTTTAACGGATGTTGATTGATACTTTTAATTACCAAATTGCCATTTTTTGTCGCCAAATTCTTCGCCAAGTTTCCAAATGATCGCTGAAGACGTAGGTCGTTGACTCAACATCCATTCAGAAAACCTGCTATTTTTTTCCAGACTGGCTCGACTAAGAAAAGACTATAGATTCACAACAATACTGCGACGTTGAAACTAAGCGAACCAAAGAAATTAAATCTAAGCGGAAATTGTGACTTAACATGAATTTAAGCTGCATGTGCCATTTAATTGATAAGATTGCCTCTGGACCTTCAAAATTGCATAAAAATAACGTCATAATGAAAATATGTTGCATATTTAAGTAGATAGCCATTAGCTTATCGTCTGGTGCATCGGGATTTCTGATTCAAGGTCAGGTCGACTAATTACGGCTTTGGAGTTATTTTCTGAATATTTGGTACATTTGGACTCGACACGCGAGTGAAAACAAAAATCATGAAAATCTCTTGAAGAAAATTATTCGAACATTGATGGCTTCGAATCTTTTTTATTTAAGAAGCATTATTTTATTAAGAATCATAGCATTATAATGCTTCTTATTATAATAAGAAGCATTATCTCCAATATTGATATAAGAAGCATATTATTTTTATTAGGAAACATTATTTTTTATTAAGAAGCATTATTATTACATTTTTTATTTAAGAAGCATTTTTATCAGCAATCGAATATTTATTTTATTTAAGAAGCATATTAACATTTTTATAAGAAGCGTTATTATATATTATATTACATTAAGAAGCATATTAACATTTTTATAAGAAGCGTTATTATATATTATATTACATTAAGAAGCATTATTATTTATTTAAGAAACTTCGATTTTTTAATTATTAAGCATTATATTTTTTATTTAAGAAGCATTATTATAGTTTCCAGAAAATAACATTACACTCAAAATATTTCCAGTTTCCGACACTACGCTGAAATGCATTATTTTAGTGGGTTATACGAATTCCTCTGGGAAAGAAAAACCAGTTTTCAAAATACTGGTCACAAAATATCGTGTTCAATTGGTGTTCTCTATCAGTTTAATCGTCAGATTTTCGGTTCGGGTACTTTGAATATTAAATTGTATTCATATTTTTGAGGAGTTGCTTTCTAACATGAATTTTATTTACTGAAAATTAAGAAATTGAATGTTTTGAATGAAAACTCAAGCTGGTTATACTGAAGCCTTTCAAGAAATGTAATCTAATTACCCAAATTATTAAATGCAAATGAGAGCCATAGTTTTAGTTAAAGTATAATTATTATTAGTATAATATCACTTTACTCTATATTAAAAAATATATGCAAAAAGATGGAGAGTTCAAATTATAGGCTGTTTATGGAATATAATTCATTTACAGATCACGCAGGCAGACTACAGACTGTTCTAGAATAAAATTGAGCTTTCAGAACGTACGTGTGAAAGCGTACATACTCCGATGGTACTTGTCATGACAGGTTTATGCTCCTAAAATAATCAATTGTATTATTCAAAGCTCTTATTCTGAGAACCAAATGATTTTACGATGTCAGAGAGGATCTAGAAGTTAATTCATGAATAGGAATGGCGTATAAATTATACTACTGACGATATATTATTTCTGTTTACTATTGGACAAACCGGATGAATTTATTTAGATAGAAAGATTTAAAACTCCAATTAATGGTTGTGTAAGGAGGAATATAAATATTATTACAAAGGAACATATTTGTCTCACTCGTTTGAAATATTTTTCATTACTTCATATTTTCCGCGTCTAATTCTTATCTAATATATAGAAATGAGTATTTTGTTTATTCATATTTTATACGCTGTCATACTGTTCTTCCAATTGCGGTAAAACTTTGCCAACTTATTACTTGCACTTTAGCGTAGGTTATGCGCATGGTGAAAATAATATATCTAAAGCAAAAGAAAAAAAATATTATTTATAATTCTTTTACGTCATTAAATTTCAATATATTCATTGTTGACAAGAACATATATAACAATTATTATATTAATTATTAGAATTTGACTTTTATGTATTAACAATTGTCGTATTATATATTAACAATTGTTATATCTAAAGCAAAAGAAAAAATATGTTATTTATACTTCTTTATACATCATTCAATCTCATTGCATGCATTTAATGTCGACAAGAAAATAAATATCGTTCTTTTTATCATTCCTTAGTAAACAATGTAGCAATTTAAAATTCCAAACGATATTTCCAAAATTATTTCTTTTGTGACAGCAGCAGCAAAGCGCTAGGTACTAGCTAGTATTCATTAAAAATAATTTGTTTTAAAAACTTTGTCTTAATACTCAAGTTTTAGTCTTTATTAAGTGATCATATAATAATTCTCTTTAAATAAATACAATAATAAAATTCCAAATTTTATAAAAAGATATTTAAAAAAATAAATAAAAATTTTGCGCGTCGTTTTAATGAACTGATATTCTGTAAAAATTGCTTGAATAAATTTTTATTAAAAATAAGGGTTATGAATGTCATTAATTTTTATGAATCTTTTAATTACTGTTTATGAATATTTAAAAAATATATTCAATTGTTTTTTGAAAATTGTATCACTTATCATATTATGTGAATGGGAATAAAGAAAAGAACTTCAGAAAAAAAGATTATTATATATCTGTAGATATTTATGGCCCATAAATTGTTGATTAAAAAATTGGAGTTTAAAGCATTTTATTTGTATTAAATTAAGTGCTAAATTTGAATAATTAGTTTTAAATTATGGAGGTAGAAATTTCATTAGGACATAACAATTTTATATAGAAATTTTTATTAAAATATGTTTTAGAAAATGAGAGAATATTTCTTTGTTTTTTTTCAACTGCATAGAAGATATGGTATTAATCTTTCCTGCAAATTTATAGTGAAGAAAGACGTGACATAGAAATTAATGTCTTCCTTGAAGGATTTTATCATTTGAATGTTTTCCCATTGAATGTATAAAGAAAGTATTTTTTAAGCAAAAATTTGGGGCTTTCCATGCGGAAAAAAGTATTGAAAATTATTTAATGTAATATTTTGTTGTGAATTGAGTTTAGAATAAAGAGCTAAAAATTCTAAACACTTTTGATTATTTTCCATTCAGTTCCATGAATTCGACAGGTTTGCTGTAGTGGTTATATGGTGTAACAGCCCAACTGGTTTAGTAACAAATAATAGAGTTTATTAACACGAAGACATAGGAGACAAAATACCGCTAGGATGTACTTCATGCAGCAGCATATAGAACAAATAGCATCCTGCAAGTAGTAATGGATATTAAACAAACATAACAGCTCAAAAATCTACCAGACAGAATTCAGCGGGAAGAAGGAATCCAGGTAACTATTCACTGTCCCTCCAAACGTCTGCTATTCTCCACTGTTTCCTCGCTTTAGCTATACTGTACTCAACTACCGATTCACTATTATACGATTGGGTATTTAACAAACGATTCCATTTTGCTCCGATACTTGTCTCCAAGACTCAAAGCGCGGCTCTATTTCGAATCCACTAATCATTTGAGCTCCACTCAAAGCCTGCTCAAAGCCGCTGGAATATTCAACTAATTCGTCACTGCTTCAACTCCGACTAACTCAACACATACTCAGGCTACAGCTGAGTCTCCCGGCCCTTTTCAGCTTCTGGGGAAGAGCGCAGGAATTTCTTGAAGAAGCAGTGTAATTCTTTTTCGGTTAGTTCTATCGTCATAATTTCTGAAGTTTTCTATCATCCACTTTGTAGCCAAATTCCTCGCCAGATCCGAGGCTCATTCATCCGACATCTATTCAGCATCCCTATAATAAAGCTGCCCTTTTAACTATGAAACTATTTGTGCTGGAAAGCAACATTACACGTTCGAAATATTTATTGCTGTTAGAAATTGCGATAAGAGGAAAAAAAATCGTATTTTCATTACAATATGCTTTTGTTACTTCAATTTAATTGCCTTTAGTGACCAGTTGGTTTGCCAGAAAAAATGCTCGATGTTAATAATTTGTAATGCATTTTATCTCAATGAATGCGTCAGCAAAACTAATAATAAAAAAATTTAAGTCACGTGAAACATATTAAAATGGTGACATTTTACAGATCGATCTACTGCCTCTTGATTTCAATTTTCATTACAAACTGCCAAAACTCTATTTAAGGTATTAAAAAATTAATGTTACTAATGAATTGATATTTGAAAAAACTGTATTACTATCTAATATCATCCACTACAAGCTTAAAAAATGCATATTTGAACTTCAGTAGATGAATAAAAAGTATTTCATTAACGATTGAAAATTTGAACAATATATATAACTGTGAACTAATAGTAGGAAGTGAATAATTTAAAAATCAAATTTTGATGGACCGATAATTCATAGTACTTTAGAAATAATGCATCGTTTGTTCATTATTCTTTGCCTTTCCTTGATTTTCTGTCTGACTTGATTTATCCAATTATTTCACAAAAAAAGCAGTACTATTTTAAAATGAGTTTTACATTAATTAATAGCAACATTAATTTTCCCTTTATGAAATATTTTTCCATTACTTGATCCTGGAATTAAATGATAGAGTTCAATAGAAAGTCAAAACTTTTATTAAAAGTGTATCTTATTGTAATAACCGATCTGCACCAGAGAGGAATCACATTTTTAAAATAAAGACTTAATATGGATGATATGTATGTATACAGATGATTCTATCTAAAATATTCACAACTACTTCCAGGTTATCAATTATGACTCGGTTTTCCCCTTGGAACTCCTACAAGACAGATGAGCTCACTCGCTCCGTCCAGCTCTCTCTCTCTCTCTCTCTCTCTCTCTCTCCCCTCTCACTTTTCGGGCCTCCACCACTTCACAGCTGTTCTTTTTCTTTTCACTTCACATCTCATTCCTTCGCTTTACAGGCGGCCGGAACAGACTCATGGTGGCTGGTGACATGACACTTATACTGAAACTTATTCAGGATGGAAAAATAAGTCAAATCTTCGCATATCAGTAATCAACAAGAGGGGAAAAGGTCAGAAGGAAATATTAATAGCTACAATGAAAACGATTTATGTTTCCCTTCAACAATGAAATATATTGTTAAAGGATATAAAAAAATTATTAAAAATTAAAAGTATATAATAAAAAATTATAAATTAAATTATTTATGAATAAAAAGATTATATGACGACATTTATAAAAGAGAAAAGATAATTTTTGGAATTGAAGATAATTTTTACTGTGCCATCATTCTTACAGTTAGAAATTATCGCAGAGGAGGAAGAAGAACAACAGTAATAATAATAATTAAGGGGCATTTTTAAAAAATCAATCAGAAATAAAAAGATTACATGACAACAATTTATAATAAGGAAAATTTTTAAAAATTTGAAACGAAAGAGAGAAATATGAATATCCAATATTATTAGAAATGTCATATCCTCATTGCTGCTGCTATTTCGAAATTAAAGGCATAGAACTTATTTATTTGTGTGATGTGCATAAATATTGAATATATACACAATTATGATTTTTTTATAATAACATTTAATAAATATTTCAATGAAAACAGGTGATATAATTCGAGTTTGGCTAAATTTAACCTTTGTAAAATCTCAAGTCTCATTTATTATTAATTCTTTTGCTACAGAACCGAACGCCGTCTCATACCCCCGTATCTGTGACCATTCTGGTCCCTTCACGGTTTGGTGGTCATGTTACGGGAATTTTATTTTAAATAATAAAATAATTACAGTAAGAAAAAATAAAAATAAAACTATTTACAGAATTTACAAACATATGAGGTATGATAATAAAAAAACCGTTAACGGAGATTTTCTTCCTTGAAAACTAATTTGAAACTATTGTAGTCTGAAATATAGCATGCGTTATGATACACATACATTCTGTGTTCATTTAATTTTATAACACACCAGGTGATGGCGCGGGTATTAAAATGAGATAGAAAATAATTTGACTAGTTGGAACGAAAAGATAATCTGGTTGATTGTAGTGTATAATAGGATAATTCTTTTACTACAATAAATCTTAACAATATATGTAAACAAAAATTCATATTCTCGACAGAATTAACCAGTTAACCGTTTCGACCTCTTCGTAAAATGCATATCTAAATTGTGTCGCTAAAATTTAGCGATGATGAGTATTCTCGTTAAATACAGAATATGTGTAATTTGAAATTATGTTGTAATGAAATGACTTTTTTATTTCAATAATCAAATTTAATAAATGTGATTAATAATGTAATGAGTTAAAATGTGTGTGTCATGAGAGTAGATGAATTATTTACTTGAGCTAACATAAATTTTTTGCATATAAAAGACAAAAAAATTAGAAATTAATTTATTATTTTAATTTTTTTATTAGAGAACAGTATATTGAGAAAAGTATGGTACAAAAGGATCTTAATTATGGTTTTTATCACTAGGCTCACCAATTATGAAATAGCCTAAAACAATTTAATTTTGCACCTGGGATGACTAATACAACATAGCGATATATATTTTAAATCAATTAATTTTCTAATAATTATTAACAATATTTTATTTTATTTGTTCTTTTTTATTTCGATTTGGCCTTAAAATATTTAAAATTTAAAATTTACGAATATATTTGAGTTATTATTAAAATTGTAATTCAAACTGCAAATTGTCACTAGTTATTATTCCAAGACGAATAAATTCGCCATGCCGCAAGATGTTGTACCTTTTCCACGACGAGTGTACTGGCCAAAAACATTTAATTGGGGATATCAAATTTAATATATTTTAGAACTATGATTAGTTCTAATTCCTTAAAATCAAATGAATTTTAGTTTTTAACTTTTTACAATTTAGATATTGAACTTTATATTTCTTCAAAACAGAATTGATTTCGAAGAAGGCTTTATAATAAAGTCTCAAGCATATAATATTTTGCATCTGAAATCTCTTATTAAGTAAGGTTTCGTAACCAAGCATATTTAATGGAGCTTTCAATATCATCAGATAATCAGAAATGACTCATGCCCTATTGTCCTTATCTTGTGTTCGTTCGCTCGTCTTATTCTCTTCTTCTTTTGTTGTTTAATGCCGTCCTATTTAAGGCGACCCACCTCATAACTTGGGAGCATCGAGAATTCCCTTCGAAGGAATTTAATATCGCGTGAAATATTGGGGCATTATCCCGTCACCATGACAACCGAGCTGTCGGAGGTAGAGATGCGCTGAAAATTAATCGCCAACTATGCGATAACTTTTAAACTTATGAGTCTGAATTATGGAAGGATCTTTTTTTTTGTTTTGTGGCTGGCTGATGAAAGAACCGGTATTGATCTCCTAACTTGTGATATATTTTTTTCAAACATTCTGTTTTAAAATTAATTGGAGAAATAAATAATTATATACTGGAAATCGAATAATAGAAAGCTAAATACTAGCATAGATTTTCTAATTTTCTTGTTTGAAGGTTCGATTGCCACTTTAAAAGACTGATGTTATTTTGTATCAAAAACCGATAATCTGATGCTGCTCAGAATTCCAATATTTTTTTTCATGTTTCTTAATTCTTTTTTCTACAAATTTCTTTAACTTTTCCTTAATAAACATAAATATTCTTTGCATCTCTTCTACAAGAATGGAAGTTTTAAGAGTTCAGCTAATTTTGGAAATTAACACAAATCGAACAGATTGGAAGGATAAAATTAACATCTTTAACCCTTTAAACGGCCGTTTTTTTCTAGTCATTATATATTAAAATATTTTTAAGATTGAGATAACTTAAGACATGTGATTCATTTAACTAATAAAATAAATTTTATTTGATTAATTAATTAATTTTGTTAATTAATAACTAAGAAGAAAATCAAAACATGACATTTTGTGCGGGATAAGGAACAGAAGCATCTAAGTTCCTGCCTTATTGAAAAACGTGTCAAAACTTATCCCAATCTGTATAGTATCATTCGAATATTGATTAATTTCGTGGGAAACTACTTCACATGGCACTTGAAGGGGTTAACCACGAATCTGATACATGTGTTACATCCATAGTCACAGGGTCAAGTTCTATGTTCTTTGATTTATATAAGCATCGAATGATCGCTTCTCAATATTATAAGCTAAATTTAAATCCTTAAAGACGTTATAATCTAATAATTATTTACGCATAACTGAGAAAAGCCTCACCTATTCTACGTATTCTTAAATAAATCCATAAGAAATCTCATTTTAAAAATATAAATTATTATCTAACTATGGAAATTATTATTTCTATTACTGAAGTCGATTAGATAATAAAAACAGTAGTGAATCTATGGAAATAGGAAGAAACTTCAACAATATTGTGAATGAAACTCTTATGGAGACTCTCAAACTTCATAATGGATATGTACCGAGATTTAAAGTTATTGATTTTTTTTTTCTAGTTATTGATCATAAAGTAGTTGAAAGTTACGATTCAGAATTTGGAATGGAAGAATTGGAAAGAATTGGAAGCAAGAAAAAACTAACTGGAGAAGTCTCCCCAAAACGTTCTCGCATACTCTCTAATAAACCTGACGTGCCAGCGAACACCTTATATGGAATTGGTGTGCAATAGTTACGAAATACTGAATTTTGGATTTTTACTGAATTTATAGTGTTATTCCTTGTAAAAGTACTTGGTGATTAATCCCTGGCATGCGTTAATAGTTCACGAAAATCGAATTCGTGTTTAAAAGACTTTTTTAAACCGATTGAACTAAATTTTGATACAGAATTACACTTGCAGTCACACAATCACATACTAAATTTGATATGTTTAAGTCACTGGAACTTCGAGATAACGCGTTTACAGGTTCTAAAAATAAAAACCGATAGAAGGCCAATCACTTGTTGGAATGAGGCTCAAAATTTGAACGGTGTCTAGAATATATATTGTTACGTTTTTAGCGTAGCGGGTTCGGATTGAATGGACTTTACTTGAGGACAGCACAAACAAATTTATTTACTGCTATTTACAGGATAATTGATAGAGTAAAAAATTTAGATAAATGCAATCCAGCAGTCAATAGTCAATTACAGAGTAAATGCATGTCTTACGCACAATAAACACAGAGTGCAAAACAGCTTTCGTATAGCACAGAAACAGTAAATCGCAACGAGCTCAATAACACAACGTTAACAGCAAACACAAACACAGCTCACTAATCCTCTAGTCCAGTGAGACGCTTATCTTCCGAGAGAGAGGAACTCACTCACTCACTCCGGCTACTCGTCCCTTATATAGCCGAGGAAGGGCGTGCCCCGAAACTCGTGAAACTTCTCAACACATCGCGCCCAATCCAGCAGCCACTAGACTATTCCATTCGCCAAACCAATCAAGCTGGTGCAAGGCTCCTCGCTTAACGTCGCCATCTTTGGCGAGTTTTCGTGCCACTCGCAAGCTTGTAACAACATGTTAATTTTGTGCCTCTAATTTTATTTATATAGTTCTCTTTATTTTGTAATTATTGCTTTAATTTATGTTCGTGCAGAAGGACAGAAGAACTTCTAAGCAGAGTTTATTTGAAATGTGCGAAAAATCTGCTATAAAGACTGAAAACCATATTCTCTCCATCTAATTCTAATTTTTCTCAGTTATATTTGTCACAGAGAGACAGACGGACATTTTCTGAAAATGTGTTTTTTGGATTCGGTTAGGTAAAAAATTTGGGAATTCATCAAAATTTTGAATTTAAATTTTTGATGAATTTTTTTAATTCTTTTAATGTGTCAGTATGCGCTTTCTATAGAAGGTTCTTTATTCTTTCAAAGGTTCAATATCACCAAGTGTGATTTGTCCTTTCGTCGTAGATGAGTTGCTACTCGACGGACCCATCAAGTTACCCACATGACCTTTAGCTAGGTCATGGTATCGCACAGTACACTATTTATACCATGCTTTAAACTATGAATACGAGAAAGTAAAAAAGTCATAAAACGTTGCCAGAATAAATGAAAACGTATTACGGTCGACAAAAGCTTTATTCTTCTTCTGTACAGCCAACCACCCCACCACCACTGCCCGTCTGCGGTCCACAAAAGTCTGGACGCAGCTTCATTTAATGAAGAAAAATTATACAGTCAGAAGAAATCATCAGGTAATCATTAAGTCAACAAAAGACAACAAAGGCCCGGGATGGCCTTGTTGGTAGAGCGTTGGACTCGTACTCCATAGGTTACGAGTTCGAAACTCAGCGGCCAAAATATTACCCGAGTGTATGGCGATTGGTGCTCGTTAAATCTGTTCGTGGTCGCAAATTCCTCCATGTCGAGTGTAATATCACTGGAGGTACTGGGTCAGAGGTGATCGTTCTCTGTTCCAGGTCTAAATTACTATCTGAGATGCATGAATGTAGTCCGCCCCCTAAAAAGGGTTGTGACGTGTGAGTAGTTAAGTCGTTCTTTTGGTCCTAGATGGCGCTTCTTGTAAAAAACAAAGAAACACATTTCTTAGGCTTAAAATCTGCTGATCGTATCAGCGGAGGCTTGTCCACAGCAAGTGCCATTAGTCACAACACACATAAAGACAATAAATCAATCATAGCATAAATTTCTGTGAATAGTTGTCACCGAATTACTTCTTGGATATATATATACTCTCGCAATTAAAAAATAAAGAAGATAAAAGGAAATCTGCCATGCATATTTCAATGTATCATGTCAGATCCATCATTGACGGCCAAGCACCACGTGCTCGTGCAAGTTAAATTATATTTTTATTCATTTCAATCGTTTCATTGAATTAGTCACTTTAGTACTGCAAGCGATCATAAAAAAAACTTAGTCTCCCCTTTTATTGTTTTAAAAATATCACATTTCCTGTTTATTTCATTTCATGTAATCACATTTCATAACATCTCAAAATGACATTTTTTCTAAGCATAATTTGCTGTAGTCATTAACTTGGTTTTTTAATCAGAGATTTTTTTAAATGCAATTTCAACACGTTATTAAAAGCTGCTTTTTTGAAATGCTCGTGCAGGTAATAAAATTTCTATTTTTCATCTACGGATTTTTGTTGACACCAAAAACTTTATTCCCAAAACAACATCATGTTGCGACATGATAAAATTATCTCTTTTATGTCATAATTGTTAATGTCAATTAATTAAGACTCTAAAAGCTGGAATGATAATAAAATTAGTTCCAGTATACATTCAGAGGACGGAGCCAAAGATCAACGATCTAAATGAACAGTTCGCAAATAATTGCATTACAGAAATTTGAAGTAGGACATTCGCTTTAATTTATCTCATTCTGGATTTGGGTCAAATGGAAACAATTGAAAAGTCAGGATGATCAAATAAAAGCATACTTTATGTAAGGCTGACAAAAGCATGACAAACATAATTTATTTATTGCAATTAGGAGAATGACAATAACTTGATATTTGATTAGGAATATTACTGCAAGAAGGGAGTCTCTGATTTTTGAGGATGACAGTCTTTGCCATTTTTAATTCCAATTTATTCATTTCAATAATAATAAGGTTAGTTACAAGATGTGTCACTTATAAGGAGGAATTTATGATAAGGAGGTTATAAAGTCCTAAATGTCGAGAGTAATACCACTGGGGGTACTGGGTCAGAGAGGATCGTTTTCTGGTTCAGATCTAAATTACGATCTGTAGATGAGTGAATGAAATGGACGACGGAAGTTCACTCTTTAAAAACAGTTGTGACGCGTGAGTATCTAAAGTGTACTCTTGGCCCTAATTGGAGCCGTTGAAAAAACGAGATACGCTCACTCGGCTTAGATCACTGATAGACTGTCAGCGGCCTTGTAAAATTCCATAAAACACAATTGAACTACAACAACAAGATGAGTGCTGATTAAGTTAAGAGTTCTTTTTATCATTCAATTATTGTTTCTTTGTCTTTTAAAAACTCTGTATAAATGATTAAATTAAGTAGTCAATAATAGAGGAACCCAACAGTCATTAATCAAGATGACTCCATTGACGAAATAATTACCAAAACAAATTTTCTTTAATAAAGAACTTTCTCAAAATAAGTACCATTGGAGACGGATTGTCCACAAATATGCTTAATGAATCTGATTTTTAATAATTATTGCCGGTTAGAATTAGAATTTTATTACTACAATTCTTCTTACAAAATATTTCTTAACTAAGATGGTAAAAAATAAAAATAAAAAATATTTTTTAAGAAATTAAATATAATGAATATTCCCTTTTGTATCAAATAAGATTCAAGTTTTAGCAAAAAATTTATAAAAATTATATTTAAGTTGATTTTTCAATTCCTATTATTAGTTCACACTCTCCCTATATATATATA